>JAAAKG020110338.1:0-15489 GCA_010014905.2 Druon quercuslanigerum
TTCTAGATCATGAGTGCACATGGAAGATTCTTCAATAGGTCAATCGATGCATCTTGAAAACGCTAATATATCCTTCATATATAATCCTGTTATATTTCAAATGTTCCAAAAAGTATTCCTTATATAAGAAAGACAACCCATATATTTAAAAAAAAATTATAAATAGGTAGATAGAAGGTTCTTCAATAGGTCAATCGATGCGTCTCGGAATCGCAAACAGATAGATCATACCCAGTCTTGTTTTGTTCACATTATTAAACAAGTTTTTCTAGTATAAAGAAGAAAAACAATATATTTAAAAAAAATTATGAATAGTTTTTACTAGATCATAAGAGATAATGAAAGGCTGTTTGATAGATCAATCGATGCGTTTTGAAAACGCCAACAAAGACATCATATGCAGTCTTGTTTTATTCACAATGTTCAAGAATTTTTGCTTACATAAACAACATAAAAAATATATTTTGAAAAATTATTAATAGACATTGCTACATCATAAGTGGACCTGGAAAGTTCTTTAGTAAGTCAATCGATGAGTCCCTAAAAATTGAACAAATACGTTATCAACAGTTTAGTTTTATTTACATTATTAAAAAAGTTTTTCATAAATAAACAAGATAAACAATATCTTTTGAAAAACTTTAGATAGGTATTACGAGATCATAAGCATACCTGGGAAAGTTTTTCTATAGGTCAATCGATGCATCTTGAAAACGCTATCAAATACATCATACACAATCTTGTATAAACAGAAACAAGATAAACAATATATGCTTAAAAATTATACATAGTTATAACTACGTCATCAGTGGACCTTTGAAATTTCTAACAAATACATCATATACAGTCTTGTGTTATTCACATTACTGAAAAGTTTTTCGCACATAAACAAGTTAAACAATGTATTTTGAAAAATTATAAATAGGTATTACTAAAACATAAGAGATTATGAAAGGTTTTTTAATTGGTCAAACGATGCGTCTCGAAAATGCAAGCAAATACATTTATATACAGCCTTGTTTTATTCACGCTATTAAAAAAGTTTTTCACACATAAACCAGATAAACAATGTATGTAAAAAATTATAAATAGGTATTTCAAGATCATGAGTGGACATGGTAGATTCTTCAATAGGTCAATCGATGCATCTCCAAAATGCGAACAAATACGTTAAATACATTTTTTCATAATCTGATTATCAGAGAAGCTTTTCTCATATCGCCAAAATAAACAATATATTTTGGAAAATTATAGGTAGGTAATTTAATTTCTAGAGTTTAATTTTTTTTTTGCTTTTAAAAATTAATTCAAAAATTTAAGAGGATCTCCTATTATATTTGGAGTTGAGGATTTATACTTTTTTATCCGAAATTTATTAAATTAGTTACAAATTTAATTATCTTATAGAAATTAAACAATTTTCATGAACTTTTTTTTTAAAGTCAACTGTTTCTTTTGTTGAAAAATATCTTTTTGGATTAAGTATTCAACTATTTTGGTAAATTCGATCAATTGGTTACATTTTTTTTAAAGATTCATATTTGCGCGTCGAAACTTAAACTAATTTGTAAAAATGTTATCTTTTTCTTTAAAAATCAAAATATTTTTGTATTAAAATTTATACTTTTTGGTGGAAATTCCCAGCATTACATTGTTGGATAAACATTTTTTATTTGGTAAAACTTTAAATGCATTGTTCAAAATTTAATGATTTTGTTAGAAAATAATTTTTGTAGTTTGAAAATTCCATTGTTTTGTGAAAAAGTCGTCCTCATGAGCCCAAAACTCAACTATTTTAGTAAAAAAATAACTGTAATTCTTCAAAAAAATCGTCTTTTGTCTTTAAAAAATTAATCTGTTTTGTTAAAAATGTTAAAAATTCAAATATTTTGTTAAAGATTCAATTTTTCTCTTGAAAATTTATCTATTTTGTTGAAAAGTTCATTATGTTGTTAGAAACGTGCTCTTTTCATAAACATTAATCTTTTGACTGAAAATTTGACAATTTTATTTTTTGTTTAAAATTTATCTCTTTTACTTGAAAATTCAACTATTTAGTTATTTCTCTTTTTTAGTTGAAATTCTTTTTTACTGAAAGAAAAATTTTTCACTGAAAATTTAATTATTTCATATTTGGTTAAATATTTTTTAAAATTCTTCGGCATAAAATTAATCCTCTTGGAAAAAAATAATTCTTTTTGGTAGAAAATTCAAACACTGGCTTAAATGTTGAATTCGTTTATTGAAAATTAATTTTTTGTTTATAGAATCATCATTTTAGTTAAAAATCGCCTATTTGAGTTAAAATTTAACTTTTTTTAAAAATTCGCTTTTTTAGTACAAAATCTCATTTTTCGTTAAAAGTTTGGTTGAGTATTTATCTTTCTTGGTTAAAATTTTATTATTTATTTAAACATTTGACTTTTTTTTAAAAATTCAACAATTTTTTCAAAAACCAAACTGTTTTTGCAGAAAATTTAACTTTTTATTTGAAAATGAACTTTTTAGTTGTAAATTTATAATTTTAGATTAAAAATTCAAATATTTTGTAAAAAATTCTTCTTTTTGGATTAAAACTTTTCTCTTTTTGCTGAAGAACTTTTTTCCATTAAAATTTTTCTTTGGTTTGAAAATATATTTCTTTTGGTAAAAAATTTTTTTTGTGCAAAATACAACTATTTGTTTGAAAGTTAATTTGCATCGTTAAAAATTCAACTCTTTGCTTTTAGGAAATATTTAAGTTCCTATTTTTTTTATATAAAGAAATTAGTTTAGTTCCAATAAATATTTTGTTTACTTATAAACAAATATTTACTTCAAGAAAATTATTTTTTAAATTCTATTTATAATTCCTTTCAGGCAAAATAATATTCCTTTAAATAAAGAAAAAAACTATTGCAAAAATAATATCTTTAAAACAAAACATACAAGTTGCGTTATTCTTGAATATTAAATAAATTTTTCTTCTTTAAAAATCATTTTTATTTTAAATTAAAAAGACTTACGTAAAAGAAAGGATTTCTTGAATTTAGGGGAAACTTTTTTCTGTGTGTATAAGAGACTCTGAGGGATTAAAAAATAACAAAATATTATTTAAGGCTCTTCAGATTTTTTGGGTTACCAAAATAATAGAACAAGTGTTCTTTATTCGTAAATTTAATTTAAAACGTGAGAATTCCAATAAACCATAGTCCATTTCAACCTTTGATTAGAATTTCTTCAAGGAATGTGAATCCATAATTGATTTTCAATTTTAGCCGCTCTGATTCCCTTTTTATGGTGCCACAAAAACCACCGCAGGAAAACCTAATGAGGGTTTTACTGAATATTGAACTTAATTAGCACATTTTTTTCCATTTTTCTATATATGTATAGAAAAATGGAAAATGCTGAAGTTAATCGATTTATTTTAGTAGAAAAAAGGAAATTAGTTATTTGTAGTTTTTTAAAGTATATTTTCAAACACCAAGGTTCGATTTCAGGGGATTTCAGAATTTTCTTAAAATTTTATTATATTCAGTAAGATACAACCGACATTTTTTTAATCATATCTTTATTTAATCTTTATTCTTTTATCAGACTTTTCAAAATAAAAAATAAAGATTTAATTTCAAACAACTCAAAAAAATTTAATAAATAATTTATTAACATAATAATTAATGAACCTTATCATAAATAATTTTTAAAATTACATAATTTAGAATCAAAAGCCTTAAAAATTCGATAATCTCCAAATAAGTATCAAAAACAATTTATTGTATTTCAAACTTACAAATTTTAGTACTTATCATTCGAAACTGATTTTTTAAAAATTTTTAGTGTTACAGATTGAAAAATTAAAATGAAATACACCCTTCAAAATAGTGAGAACAAATTGGAAAAATTTATAAAAATTTAATTTAATGCCGCAATAACAAAATCTTTCTGAAAAATTTGTATATATTTGAATTTTTGATGTTCCTGTTTCAAGATTTTAACATCAAGAATTTAAAAATCTAATCGTTAAATTTATTCTTTAAAAATTAATAATTGACAAAATCTTGTAATAAAAATGGTTCGATTATGACCAATTTTTATTTAAAACTTTATAAATTTAAATAAAAAGTTGTAAGCACTAAATTTTATCCAGTATAATTTTGAATATTTTTGTTTGAAATTAGTCGCAATTCTCTCATTTATAAATCTTTAATCTAAAATTAATAAATTTTTTAGGTTTTAAATTTTTGATTGTTTAGTTAAAAAGAATTTTGTTGTAAAAAATATTAAAATATAAAACCATTGAAATACAAAGATATGTGTTTTAACATTTTGGTTTAAGAGGTATATAACCCAATTTTCAAAAAAATTAAATAATTAAATGTTTTCTACCAAAGGACGAATTTTTAATGAAATACATGAATTTTCTGCCAAAAAGTAGGACATTTTTTTTTACAAAATCGTTTAATTTTAAAATAAATTGTTTGACTTTGAACAAAATCGTTAAATTTTTTATCAAAATAATTGAATTTTTCGCAAAAAATATGAATTTTCCTCAAAAAGTTAATTTTTCAACAAATTGTGGAATCGTCAACCAAAACAGATTTAAATAGTAAATTTTTAATTTGAAAAGAACAGTTTTGAATTAAAAAATTCAATGTTTGATAAAAAATGGAATATTTATATTATTAGTGAAGAAAATTAATTCTGAGACAAAAAAATGGTTATGTTTTTTACTAAAGAAAAATCTAAAATCATAAATCTAGAAAAAAAGAATTTTCAAGGCAATATTTTAAAATTCGACGAAAGACTAGAATTATCAACAAAAAAGTTGATTTGTAATCAAGAAAATGAGGTTTCTAAAAAAAAAAGAATTTTAAACTAAAAAGGGGTATTTTTCATCCAAATACTTGAATTTTTAACTACAAACGATAAACTTTAAACCGAAAATATAATCGTTTTTTTTAGTTCAAGAGACTAATTTTAAACAAACAAAGAACAAAAAATTTTCAACCAAGAAGATAATTTTTTAACAAAAGAAGAATTTTCTACCTGATAGTTGAACTTTTAAATTATTACAGAAAATTTGTTAATAAAAAATAGAAAAAGAGTTAAAAAAAATTTTAAAAAGACATTGGAATTTTACACCAAAGAAATAAATTTTTAAATGAAATTATGAATCTTCAAAAAAAAAAAGAACTTTCAAGAAGAGTTCAACTTTTTACCAAAGCGTTAAATTTTGACCCAAAAGTTGATTTTTTTTAACAAAAAAGTTTATTTTTCTACAAGAAAGATTAATTTTTAACCAAAAAGATAAGTTTTCTAACAAAACAAGAATTCTCTACCAAGTAGTTGTTTTAATTTTTTTTAAATTTGTTAATAAAAATGGAATAAATATATTTTCAGTGTAGAAAATTAATTCTTACAAAATTTTAGCACGATAGTGGAATTTTACACCGAAGAAATAAATTTTTAAATAAAATTATGAATCTTCAAAAAAAAAATAATTTTCAAGAAGAGTTCAACTTTTTACCAAAGCGTTAAATTTTGACCCAAAAGTTGATTTTTTTTTAACAAAAAAGTTTATTTTTCTACAAGAAAGATTAATTTTTAACCAGAAAGATAAGTTTTCTAACAAAACAAGAATTTTCTACCAAGTAGTTATTTTAATTTTTTTTAAATTTGTTAATAAAAATGGAATAAATATATTTTCAGTGTAGAAAATTAATTCTTACAACATTTTAACACGATAGTGGAATTGTACACCAAAGAAATAAATTTTTGAATAAAATTATGAATCTTCAAAAAAAAGAAGAATTTTCAAGAAGAGTTCAACTTTTTACCAAAGCGTTAAATTTTGACCCAAAAGTTGATTTTTTTAACAAAAAAGTTTATTTTTCTACAAGAAAGATTAATTTGTAACCAGAAAGATAAGTTTTCTAACAAAAAAAAAGAATTTTCTACCAAGTAGTTGTTTTAATTTTTTCTAAATTTGTTAATAAAAATGGAATAAATATATTTTCAGTGTGGAAAATTAATTCTTACAAAATTTTAACACGATAGTGGAATTTTACACCAAAGAAATAAATTTTTGAATAAAATTATGAATCTTCAAAAAAAAGAAGAATTTTCAAGAAGAGTGCAACATTTTACCAAAGCGTTAAATTTTGAACCAAAAACTTGATTTTTTTGACTAAGGAAAAGATACAGGAAAAGATAAATTGAAAATTAAATTCTCAATCAAAAAGTTAATTTTTTAACCAAGAAAGTTATTTTTCTAAAAAAAAGATGCATTTTCAACCAGAAAAATCCAGTTTCAATTAAAAGAATTTTATTTTTATTTATTTTTTTTTTCATTTTTTTTTTATTTAGAAAAATAGTTAGAAAAAAGAATTTTTGAGAAAATAGTTTAAAATTCGACAAAAGAGTGGAAGTTTTGACCGAAAAGTAAAGTGAGTCGAAATGTGGGAGGGGGGATTATGCAAGTTTAAGTAGGAAAAGTGAGGAAAAATAAAGTAAGGAGAAGTGAGAGAAGTGAGGAGAATGAAGATCATTGATAATTGTGGGAAGTGATGGAAAATTATGGGTTGCTAAACAGGTGAAGTGATTTTCAATGAAGGAAAATAATGTGATGGAAAGAAGGAAAAGAGGGAAATGGAGGTTGAGCAAGAAGGCAAAATAATGTTTTGGAACGTAGGTAAAGTGAGTAGAGATGTGAGGGCGGGGAGTAATGGTATTTTAAAAAATTTAGGAGAAGAATTAGGGGAGATTATGCAAGGGTAAGTAGGGAGAGTAAGGAGAAATGAGGGAAGTTAGGAGAATGAAAATGATTGGAAATTGTGGTTAATGATGGAAAATTATGGGTGGGTAAGTAGGTGAAGTGACTTTCAGCGAAGAAAAATAATGTGATGGAAAGAAGAAAAAGAGGGCAATGGAGGTTGAGGAAGTAGACAAAATAATGGTTTGAAAAGTAGGTAAAGTGAGTGCAAATGTAGGGGGGGGAGTAATGGAATTTAAAAAAATTTAGTAGAAAAATTAGGGGAGATTATGCAAGGTTAAGCAGGGAGAGTGAGGAGAAATAAAGTAAGAAGAAATAAGAAAAGTTAGGAGAATGAAAATGATTGGAAATTGTGGTTAATGATGGAAAATTATGGGTGGGTAAGTAGGTAAAGTGAGTTTCGATGAAGTAAAATAATGTGAGAGGAAGCAGGAAAAGAGGGAAATGGAGGGTGAGGAGCTAGAAAAATAAGGGTTTGTCAAGTAGTTAAATTGAGTGAAAAGGAAGGGCGGGGTAGAGAGATTCAGGGAAAATTATGGGAGAAGAAGTGGGGAACTTTTGCAAGAGACAGTAGAGGGAGTAAGGAGCAATGGATTAAGAAGAAGTAGAGAAAATGAGAAGAAGAGAAATGATGGGAAATGATGAGAAATGATTGGAGGGGAAGTAGGTGCAATTAGGGGCAGTGAGAGGAGGCATTACAAGGGGTAAAAAAGGGGAGTAGGGGGAGTAGGGGAAGTGGGAAAGTAACAAGAGGGGAAGTAGGAGATGTGAGGAAGAGGAGTGAATTACATGGCATCTAGTAGTTATATTTTCTGTTCAGAATTAATTTCCTTTGATTAGAAATCCCACGATTAGTTAAAAAATTGAATTATTTTTTTGAAAATGAAACTATTTTGTTCAATAGTCATTTTTTTCGTCAAAAATTTAACTGCTTGGTTAAAGGTTGATCTAATTTGTTGAAAGTAAATTACTTCAATTAAAAATTTAACTATTCCAGTTTTTCTTGTAATTTTTTTTAATTCATATTTTTTAGTTGAAAATTAAAGTATTTGGTTAAAAATTAATGTATTAATTTAGAATTCATCTTTTTGTAGAAAATTAATCTCTTTGATTAAAAAATCAACTTTTAGGAAAGGAGACTTTTTTGAGCAAACTTTTTAAAGGAGATTAATTTTCCGCAAAAAGATGAATTCTAACAAAATATATGAATTTTCAACCAAATACCTTCATTTTCAACTAAAAGATATGAATTTAAAAATAATTGAACAAAAACTGGAATAGTTAAATTTTTAATTGAAGTAATATACTTTCAACAAATTAGTTGAACCTTCAACCCAGTAGTAAAATTTTTGACTAAAAAAATAACTTTTTAACAAAATAGTTTCATTTTCAGAAAAATAATTTAATTTTCTAACTAATTGTGGGATTTTCAATCAAAGGAAATTAATTCTGAATAAAAAATATAACTACTCGATGTCCTGTAATTCGAGATGACTAGGCCAATATTTCTTTCTATAAGCTTGGCTAATCAAAATTTTAACAAATAATATGTGAAATTTGTTAATGGATTTTTATTAATTCATTTCATTTAAGAAAAAAGGGAAATTCTCTTGAAAAAGGGGAAAAATTAATAATTCTTTAAGAAAAGGTAAAAGCTAATAATAATAAAAGTGAACAAAATATATAAAAGTTATTATTTTAAGTCAAACTACCGCTAATTACATTTATATTTCATATTTAAAAATAAAAAGGGTCGTCAGCTTAAGTGTCTTAACAAAAATTTTATTTTACATTTATATTTTATATTTAAAAATAAAAGGGGTCGTCAGCTTTAGTGTCTTAATAAAAATTTTATTTTTAAAACACATTAACATATAATTATACAACAATAAGTTTTTTAATGTATAATCCGGATATTTTCAAAGTCCAAAAATTCTATCCTAATTATAAGGAAATCCAAAAGATTGAAAAGCATAATTATATTAAAAGATAATTCTGATTGTCAAAGGGTGATTTAAATGTGGAACTGTCTTCTTATCGATTGAAACTGATTACACCCAAATTTCGATGAATTATTTATTGGGTAGCAGTGGACGAAAATATTCATCCTCGTTAATTTTTTTAATAATTTGCAAAAGTAAGAAGTTATTCCGAGAAGAGGGTTGAAAATCTCTTATCTTTAATTCAGCATTTTTAAAAAGTATTTGGACAAATTTAGTTTATCGATTATGATACTAAATAAAAAAAACATTAAAATAATTTAAAATATTAGGTTTAAAAGCTTTTTTAAGGAGCAAGTAATAGTTAATAATTTCGATTTAAAAGTATTTGAAATAAAAAAAATCAACTTTGAATTTTAAACATTCCCATTCAAACTATTTTAGATTTCAAAGCCTATTATCACAATAAATAAATCGTTCCAGCCTGCTGTTTTATCGCACACCCTACATTACACTACTTCAACTCCTCTTCCTCCCCTCTTCTTACTTTCTAATTTCACCTACTTCCCCTACCCTTCTTTACACCTTATAATGCTTTCTCTTACTGCCCCAAACTGCACCTACTTCCCCTGCAATCATTTCCCATCATTTCCCTTCTGCTTATTTTCCCTACTTCTCCTGAATCCACTGCACCAACCACCACCAACACCAATCCATTCCTTAATCAATTCCATCCATAATTTTCCATAATTTCCAATCATTTATATTCTCCTCATTTCTCTCACTTCTCCTTAATCTATTTCCCCTTAAACTTCCCTTACTTTCATAATCTCCCCTATTTCTTCTAGTAGTCTTACTTTTCCTAAGTCCTCACGCCCGTTTCCCTGCTTCCTCTGACATTATTTTACATTACTGAAACTCACTTCACCTACTCACCCACCCATAATTTACCATTATTTCCCACAATTTGCAATCATTTCCATTCACCTCACTTCTCTCACTTCTCCTTACTTTATTTCTCCTCACTCTCCCTACTTACCTTTGCATAATCACCCCTTATTCTTCTACTATTTTTTTTCAATTCTATTACTCCCCCCTCCACATTTTGACTCACTTTACCTACTTATTAAACCATTATTTTGCCTACTTCCTCGACCTCTATTTCCTTCTTTTCCTTCTTTCCGTCGCATTATTTTCTCTCGCTGAAAATCACTTCACCTACCTACCCACCCATAATTTGCCATCATTTCCTACAATTATCAATGATCTTCATTCTCCTAAGTTCTCCTACTTTCTCATACATTATTTCCCCTTACTCCCCCACTTAGCCTTTTATACTTTCCTCTAAATCTTCTCCCATACCTTTCTATCAATTCTCCTATTTCCCCGCCCCTCATTTCCGCTCAATTTTTCTACCTTCCTACCCCTCATTTTGTATACTTCCATACCCCTCATTTGCCTTAATTTACCTACTACCACTCAATAATTAAGTGGTAATGAGGTACTAATACTACATACTCTCCCTAATATCCCTCACTTCACCTAATTTCCCTTCCCTCATTTCCCCTAATATTCCTCATTTCTTCTTAGTTTTTCTACCACCCAGCCCCTCGTTTTGTCTATTTCCTTACCCCTCATTTCCCATTTATTGGCATAATACGTCTCTCATCATTGCCACAAACTCTTTCTACTATCCCTCACTTCACTTACTTCCCCTCTAATTATTTCCCATCATTTTATCTCACTCTACCTGCTTTCCAAACCATCATCTTGCTTACGTCCTCAACCTCCATTTCCCTCTTTTCCTTCTCTCCATCACATAATTTTTCATAGCTGAAGGTCATTTCACCTACTTACCCACCCATAATATTCCATCATTTCCCACAATTTCCAATCATTTTCATTCTTCTCACTTCTCTTACTTCTCCTTACTTTATTTCTCCTCCCTCCGTACTTACCCTTGCGTAATATCCCTTTAATTCTTCTACTAAATTTTATAAAATTCCCGTACTCCCCCAACCCCACATTTCCACTCACTTTACCTACCTTCCAAACCATCTTTTCCCTACGTCCTGAACCTGAAATTCCCTATCCCTCATTTCCGCACAATTTTTCTACCCTTCTACCCCTCATTTTGTATACTTCCTTACCCCTCATTTGCCTTAATTCACCTACTACCACTCAATAATTAAGTGGTAATGAGGGATCAATGCTACATCCTCTCCCTAATATCTCTCACTTCACCGAACTTCCCTTCCCTCATTTCCCCTAATGTTCCTCATTCCCGCCTAATTATCCTACCTCCCAGCCCCTCATTTTGTCTATTTTCTTACCCCTCATTTCCCTTTGATTGACCTAATACCTCTCCCATAAATTTCCATCACTTCCCCTATTTCCCCTCCATTCCTCATCCTTCACCTCCTCTCCAGTAATTTCCCCTTACTTTCCCTACTTGAAAAAAATTATTCTGCCCGGGGCTACGAAACCCTGGAAGGAAAACATTTGTGAAAAGGAATGTAAAGGAATTTAATTTGCATCATTTTTTTAAAAGCGTTTAAATAATTTCTAATTTAAATCGTTCAAAATTAAACAATTTTATTTTCCATTGAAGAATATCGCAATTAATTATTTCAGAATAAATGTCAAAAATAGATTCCAGTAAGAAAATCAATAAAAAAAAATTAGACGTTTGGATATTGAATCATATAAAATTTAAAGAAATGAAAATTTTATTATGTATACTGAGAAGCATTAAAAACTGAACGATTTAAAATTGAAAGCTTTTAAATTTAAATAATTTTTATTTCGAGGCGATTAAAATTTTAAAATTTGAAATTGAAAACTAAAATAATTGATTCAAAGTGAGAGCTTTTACATGCTATAATTTTAAATTTACATTCCATAACAAAATATAATTTAACATTAAAATTAATTATACAAATTTTCCTGAAACCAAATTATAACTTCTCGATCATTTTCACCGTTTAAAATGGAATTTTTTAAAATATATACCCTTCAATTTTAATTAATCTAAAAAACCCTTTAAAATAAAAATACTTCCTAAATGGGAAACAATAATAATAAAAAATTTTACAGCGGAACCTTGAATATTCAGCTCATACAAACTACATTTAAAACTAAAATTCAAATCGTTAAAAAAAAATTTTAATTGTTAATAATAGTTTTCAAAGTGGTGCCATGATATAACAGAAAATTTGAAAAAAATCAACATGAAAATTCAGAACTCTAAAATCGTGAAAATTTAAATACATTTCAAATCCGCACTTTTTCCAAGGAGGGGAACTGAGGGAAAGTGAGGGGAAATTACTGGATAGGAGGGGAAGGATGAGGAATGGAGGGCCAATAGGGGAAGTGATGCGAAATGAGGAGGGGGGAAGTTGGTGAAATGCGGAGAAATAAGGGTTAAGGAAGTATGTGAAATTAGGGAAAATGAGGGAAGGGAAAATAAGTGAAGTGAAGGATAGTAGGGAGTGTTTGTGTCAATGATGGAAGAGGTATTAGGTCAATCAAGGGGAAATGAGGGGTAAGAAAATAGACAAAATGAGGGAAATTAGGGTGAAGTGAGGGTTAATATCCCTCACTTCGCCTAATTTCTCTACTTCTCAACTCTCAATTCCTCTAATTTCCCTTCCACTATTTCCCAACTTCTTATTCTCTCGCTATTCTCATTTCCCCTACTTTTTTATCCCTGATTTCCCCTCAATACTCTGATTTGTTCTACTTGAACTTCTTCTCCTCCTTTTCACATTTTTCACACACTTCTCATCCTGTAATTTTTCCTTAATTTCCCTAATATTAAACTCATTATTAAGTTTAATAGTAGGAAGAAATAGGGGCATTAAAGGAAAATCAGGGGTAAAGAAGTAGGGGAAATCAGAATAGCGAGAGAATAAGAAGTTGGGGAATGGTTGAAGGGAAATTAGGGGAATTGAGAGTTGGAAAGTAGAGGAAGTGGGATGAAATTAGGGGCGTGTAAGTAGGGCATGTAGTAAGAGGAAAATTAGAGAAAGTAAGGGAAAGTGTGGGCTAGGTAAAGGAAGTAGGAGAAGAGGTGTTTTAACTTGGAAGTGTTAGAGAGGACGAGTAGACTAGGAAGAAGTTGAAAAAGGGAGGGAAAGCGAAGAGAAAAGATAGTGGCGAGAATATCGAGAGAATAAGAAGGTGGGAAAAGGTTGAAGAGAAATTATGGGAATTCAGAGTTGGAAAGTATAGGAAGTGGGAGCGAATTAGGGGCGTGTAAGTAGGAGATGTAGTAAGAGGAAAATTAGAGAAAGTAAGGGAAAGTGTGGGCTAGGTAAAGGAAGTAGGAGAAGAGGTGTTTTAACTTGGAAGTGTTAGAGAGGACGAGTAGACTAGGAAGAAGTTGAAAAAGGGAGGGAAAGCGAAGAGAAAAGATAGTGGCGAGAATATCGAGAGAATAAGAAGGTGGGAAAAGGTTGAAGAGAAATTATGGGAATTCAGAGTTGGAAAGTATAGGAAGTGGGAGCGAATTAGGGGCGTGTAAGTAGGAGATGTAGTAAGAGGAAAACTAGAGAAAGTAAGGGAAAATGTGGGCTGGGAAAAGGAAGTAGGAGAAGGGGTGTTTTAACTGGGAAGTGTTAGAGAGGGGGGAGTAGACGAGGAAGAAGTTGAAAAAGGGAGGGAATGGAAAGAGAAAAGATAGTGGAGGAAAAGTAGGGCAAGAGTTAAAAAAAAGCGATATTCTCTTTATATAAGAAAAACTTTTTTGATATTCAAAATGCAGCAACACGTTATAGAGCGCATTTGTTAGCGTCTTCGAGATGCATCCATAAACCTATTGTTGATCGCCTTATTGCTGAACTTTTTATGATCCATCAGTACCAATTTATGATGTTTAAAAAAAAATTATTTATTCTGTTTACATGAGGAAAATTTTTTTCACATTAGGCATACTACAGAACTATTACGCAAATGTTGTTCAAGTCTTCAAGATGCATCAATTACTCAATTAAAAAATCTTTCACGATCTAACATTACCTACCAATTTGGTTTTTAAATTTTCTAACAAAATTATTTATTGTCTTTATTGGAGGATAATATAATAAGTATAATAATAATAATAATAATAATAATAATAATAATAATAATAATAATAATAATTGTTCGTGTCTCAGAGATGCATAGATGGACCTTTTGGCGAATTTTGAAAGGTAACTATTAAACAATCAATAGTCACTTAGAAAGTTACAACAACGTTACATTGTGTTTATAAACAAACTTTTTCTTTAATTTAAAATATAAAACTACCGTAACTTACAAAGTTATTTTTCTGTAACAGAACACGTGGATTGACCTTTGGATGGTCACTCTGATTTTCAGAAAATAAGATTTTCGTTAATACAGAAATATAAGCTTGAAAAATATGGAATGTCTAAGATTTTTTTGGGCTAGAGAAAAACCTCCCTCTATAAGGAGGCAAATTTATTTGCTACCTATGAGGAAGCAAAGAAGCGGTATTTCATTCGGGAGCGGATAAAGAAAACGGGGAGGAAATTTCTACTTTTGCTCTCGGGAGATCAGGTGCTCTCTTTTAACCAATTTTTTATCTGTCTCTCTCGAGATCGATCGATCCTCTTCCTTGTCGACTAATTTTAGTGAGATACCGTATTCCTTTGTTACTGCTTTTCTATCCGATTGTGACAGACGTAGAGTAAAAATAGAAAATCGATGTAAATCGATTAATAATTTTTCCTTTAAAAGCATCTTATAGTTCTGGCTAGATTCTATTGATGAGTTTTATAATTTAGATAAAGGACAATTAATATGTATGTACATTTCAGGGTTGGGTAAGTTACTTTTTCTTAGTTAACTAGTTACTGTTAATAGGTAAGTTTTAGTTACCTAAAAAGTTACTTTTCCACAAAATAGTTTAACATGCTCCCATTTGCAAAACAAAAAAGTGAATTTTCAACAAAAAGGATAAATTCCAAAAAAAAAGTTAATTTTTAAACAAATAGTTCAACTTTCTACCCTTTGCAAAACAAAAAGATTAATTTTGAACAAAAAAGTTAAATTTCCAATGTTTAACGACAAACTAAAATTTTCAACAAAAATGTTAATTTTTTACATAATAGTTTAACTTTTTTTAAATAAAAATGCGAAATTTCTAAGAAAAAATTCCATTTTTAACCAAATACTAATAATATTTCGATTTTTTACCATTTTCAAACCAAAAAGACGAAATTTTAACAAAAAAGTTAATTTTCAACCAAATAGCTTCACGATTTTCAAACCAAAAAGACGAATTTTTAACAGAAGAGTTAAATTTCCGAGAAAAAAGTTAATTTTTTAAACAAATAGTTGAATGTTCTACAATTTTTTTAAACCATAAAGAATAATTTAGCGATAAACTGAAATTTCAAACAAAAATGTTCATTTTGTACAAAATAGTTTAACTTTCTCTAATCTGCAAAACAAAAAAGTGAATTTTTAACAAAATGGCTAAATTTCGAAAAAAATGTTAATTTTTAAACGAGTAGTTCAACTTTCTATCATTTGCAAAACAAAAACATGAATTTTTAACAAAAAGGTGAAATTTCCAATTTTTAACGAAAAACTGGAACCTCCAACAAAAATGCTAATTTTGTACAAAATAGTTTAACTTTATCCCATTCGCAAATCAAAAAAGTGAATTTTTAACAAAAAGGCTAAATTTATAACAAAAAATTCAATTTTTAAACAAATAGTTCAACTTTTACCATTTGCAAAACAAAAAGATGAATTTTCAACGACAACAAAAAGTTTATTTTTAAC
>JAAAKG020110349.1:3083-15488 GCA_010014905.2 Druon quercuslanigerum
CGGATCAGATAGGAGCAGATCGGATCGGACACGATATAATCAGGTCGGACATCATATAGTCGGATTAGATCGGATCGGACATGATATAGTCGGATCAGATTGGGGCAGATCGGATCGGACACGATATAATAAGGTCGGACATCATATAGTCGGATTAGATCGGATCGGACATGATATAATCGGATCAGATTGGGGCAGATCGGATCGGGCACGATATAATCAGGTCGGACATCATATAGTCGGATTAGATCGGATCGGACATGGTATAATCGGATCAGATAGGAGCAGATCGGAACGGACACGATATAATCAGGTCGGACATCATATAGTCGGATTAGATCGGATTGAACATGATATAATCGGATCAGATAGGAGCAGATCGGATCGGACACGATATAATTAGGTCGGACATCATATAGTCGGATTAGATCGGATCGGACATGATATAATCGGATCAGATAGGAGCAGATCGGATCGGACACGATATAATCAGGTCGGACATCATATAGTCGGATTAGATCGAATCGGAATGATATAGTCGGATCAGACAGGATCAGATCGGATATGATATAATTGGATCGGACATGGTATACCCGGATTAGACATTATATAATCGGAACAGGCAGGATTTGGAATGATATAATATAATCGGATCAGGTCGGATTAGTAGTGATATAATTGGATCGGACATGACATAATCTGATCGGATATTATATATTCGGATCAGATAAGATCATCCGTGATATAGCATCATTAATGATCGGATAGGATCGGACATGATATAATCGGATCAGGCTGGATCAGATCGGATTGGACATGATATAATTGGATCGGACTCCATATAGTCGGATCAGATAAGATCGGATACGATTGAGCATTTTCTTATCGGGCGATAAAGGAATGGATATGATCGGGCATGATAAAATCGGATCGGAAATGGTATAATCGGATCGGATATTATATAACGGATTAGCAGTGATATAATCGGATCGGACATCATACAGTCGGATCAGAATCATATAGGCGATTCAGAATGATATAGTCGAATCAGATAGTATCGGACATAATATAATCTGATCAGATCAGATCGCACATAATATAATTTGATCAGATCGGGTATGATATGATCAGACCAGATCGGATCGGGCATGATATAATTGGATCGGACATGGTATAATCGAATCAGACAGTATTAGATCGGATCGGACATTAAATAATCGGATCGGATGTGATATAGTTGGTCCAAGCAGTATTATATCGGATATGATATAGTCGGATCATATCTGCTCGGTTCATATACCATATAGTCGGATCAGATATTATCGGACATAATATAGTCAGACCAGATCGGATCGGACATGATATAATCGGATCAGGCAGTATCGTATCGGACATTAAATAATCGGATCGGACATGATATAGTTGGTTCAGGCAGTATTAGATCGGATAAGATATAATCGGATTGGATATGATCGGATCAGATATCATATAGCCGGATCAGATATTATCGCACATAATATAATTTTATCAGATTGGATAGGACATTATATAATTGGATAGAACATGATATAATCGGATCAGTCAGTATCAGATCGGATCCGACATTAAATAATCGGATCGGACATGATATAGTTGGTTCAGGCAGTATTAGATCGGATATGATATAATCGGATCGGATATGATCGGATCAGATATCATATAGCCGGATCAGATATTATCGCACATAATATAATTTAATCAGATCGGATAGGACGTTATATAATTGTATCGGACATGGTATAATCGGATCGCAATGTTATAATTGGATCAGACTGGATCGTATCACACATAATATAATCGGACTAGGCAGGATCAGATCGGATATGATACAATTGGATTGGGCATTGTAGAACGGATTGGATCGGAGTAGTAGTGATATAATCGGATACGACATGATGTAATCTGATCCGACATGATATATTCGGATCAGATAAGATTACGCATCGTATTATCGTACCAAGCAGGGTCAGATCGTACTGGACATGAAATAATCAAATTGGACATCATATAGTCGTATTAGATCGGATCAAATATAATATAATCGGATCGGGTATGATATAATCGCATCGGAAACGATATAATGGGATCAGGCATGATTAGATAGGATCGGATCAGATAGAAGCATACATGATATAATCGGATCAGTTAGGATCGGACATGATATAATCGTAGCAAGTAGGGGCAGATAGTATCAGACATGAAATAATGGGATCGGGCATGTTATAAATGGATCGAGCATGATATAATCGGATCAGTTAGGAATGGACGTAATACAATCGGATCAGATCGGATCTTAAATGTTATAGTCAGATAGGAAAATGATATAATCGGATCAGATATGATCGCATCGGAAACGATATAATGGGATCACACATGATTGGATTGGATCGGATCAGATGCATGTGATAGGATATGTTAAAACAGGATCAGATAGGGCAGGATAGAATTATATTGGATGGGATCGGAAAGAAAAGGATAGAATTGGTTATTAGTTAGTGTCAGGTATGATAGCTTTGATAAATGATAGTATGATAGTATCAGCATGATAGATAGGAGATCATAGGATCGAATAGGATCGAATAGGATAATCGGATCAGACAGGATAGGATATAACATAATATAATCCTATCAGGTCATATTAGTAGTGATATAATCGGATCAGGTAAGATCGGGCATGATATTGTCGGATCATTAAGGATCGGATAGGATCGTACATGATATACTCGGGCCCTAAACGTATCACGTATTTTGTGTATGACCCGATATGATAGAATCAGATAGGATATAATTGGATGAGATAAGTTACGATAGAATGGGATCGGATAGGATCGGCTCAGATATGATAGAATTTGATACGATAGTATAGAATTGTATCGGACTGAGCGTAATAGGGTTTATCAATTATAATCGGATCAGATAGGATCTGGTAGGATATAATTGCATAGAACATGTTGGTATAAGGCAGGATCAGATACAATCGGATATGATAGAATGGGATCGGATCGGACCAGATAGCATCGGGTCGGTTAGCATAGGATAGAATTGTATCGGATAGCATAGTATTTGATAGAATCGAATAGGATAGGTTAGGTTTGCAAGTGATAGAATCGAATGAGATACATATGATATAATAGGTAGGGATAGGATCATATAGGGTAGGATAGAATTGTATTGGATAGGATAGGAAAGACTAGGATATAATTGGATATCAGCTAGCATCAGATATGATATCATCAGATAGGTTATGTTTGAACTGGATAGGGTAGAATCGGATAGGATATAATTGGATTGATCCAGAGATGGTAGGATCAAATAGGACCAGATAAGATTGAATTAAATCAGGCATATTACGATAGAATGGGACCGGATAGGATCAGATTAGATAGAATAGATTTGGATGTGATAGTATAGAATTTGATCGGATGGCATACATTGGCAGATATAATAGGTTGGAATGTGATAGGATTGGATAGGTTGGGATCGGGCTTTATAGGACAGGATCAACTAGAATCGGATCATATAGGATCTGATAGGATACAATTGGATGGGATATGTTGGGATGAGGCAGGATCAGATAGAATCGAATTCGATAGAATGAGATCGGATATGATCAGATAGCATCGGATAGGTGTGGATAGGATACAATTGGATCGGATAGAACAGGATATGATAGAATCGAATAGGATAGGTTATAGATAGGATAGGTGAAGATCGTACATGATAGAATTAGATCAGATATATATGATAGGATAGGTTGGGATAAGAACAGATAGAGCAGGAAAGAATTGCATTGGATAGGATCGTAAATAATAGGATATAATTGGATATCAGATAATATAAATTATGATGGTATCGGATAGAATAGGTTGGGACTACATAGGATAGAATCTGATAGGATAAAATTTTATTAGACCCTAAATGAGAGGATCGAATCGGATCGGATCAGACTGTATCAATTTTTTTTTTCATTTCATTTAAGATAGGATAGAATTGGATCGAATAACATTTGAGAATATGATAGGTTAGGATAGGATAGGATAGAATATAATTAGGATAGGATAAGATATAATTGGATTGGACCGAGGATGATAGGATCGGTTAGAATCAGATAGCATCGGTTAGGTGTGGATAGGTTAGAATTGAATCGGATAGCATAGGATATGATAGAATCGACCAGGATAGGTTATATAGAGGATAGTTAAGATCGGACATGATAGAATTAGATCAGATATATATGATAGGATAGTTTGCGATAGGAGCACATAAAGTTGGAGAGAATTGCATTGGATAGGATCGTAAATAATAGGATATAATTGAATATCAGATATCATCAATTATGATAGCATCGGATAGAATAGGTTGGGACTGGATATGATAGAATCTGATAGGATATAATTGTATTAATCCGTAAATGAGAGGATCGAATTGGATCAGATAGGTTATAATTGGATCGGATGGAATAGATCAGTAGATATGGTGGTTTGTAATTTAATAGGATCGGATAGGTTTGTATTGGGTGCGATATGACAGTATAAATTAGAATCGGATCTGATATTTTAGGATTGGATGGATTAAGATCAAATCATATGACATAGGATAGAAACAAATTGGACCGTATAGAATCGGATGGAATAGGGCGGGATATGATAGAATCGGATCGACAAGGATAGTGTGGGATTAGGTAGGAGCGAATATAATAGAATTAGTTTAGATAAGATAGGACAGTATCGTATATGATATAATTGGTACGTATAGAATTAGAAATGATAGGATTGGATAGGATATGATAGAATCAGACATGACATGTTTGGATCGAATTTATTTGGATCGCATATGGTAGGATATGTTAGGACATGCTATAATATGTTGGGACATGCTATGATAGAATCGGAACGACTATGATGGAGTGGGACTGGATAGGATTGCATTGAATAGAATTGATTCGAAAATGATAGGATGGGATGGATTAGGATCTAATATGATATAATTGAATCGAATAGGATCGGATACGATAGGACAAGATGTAATAGAATCGGATCAGAGAGGATATTTTGGGATCGGATAGAAACGGATATGATATGATCAGGTTGTTAGGACATGATAGAATAAGATCGGATATGATAAAATAAGATCGGCTTTGATAGAATAAAATATTATTTTTTAATTTTCCAGTATATAACTGGTCCTTTCTGCGAATGCAATAATTTTTCTTGTGATCGCCGAGATAATAAAATCTGCTCTGATCATGGAGAATGTAACTGTGGGACATGCAAGTGTTCACCAGACTGGGAGGGTCCTGCCTGCGAATGTCCAAAATCAACTGAAACATGTACTCAGCCAGGAGCCAAGATCCCATGTTCTGGACATGTAAGTCAACAAATTTATTATTATAGAAGTAAGGATGTCGTTTTTTGGGGTCAAATAATTGTGGTTTTTTTCAGGGAGACATATTTTAATTTTTATGTAAAATGTTATTCCTTAGTCAATAAATTATCAAAATTCTTATTTTTTTATCGCAGATTTCAGGGTATTTCCCATTTTTATATTCTTCATTCTTAAATGTGAACTGATGTTATAGAAACCAGATTATAAAAATTCCATTATTTTTAATTGAAAGTTCATTTTCTTAAATTGAAAAGTCTAAGATTATATTTTGGGTTTGAAATTAATAGTTTTTGGTTCAAACTTTTATTATTTTGTTGCACAACTAATAGTTTTGTTAAAAATTTTAGTTATTTGAATTAAAAAAATATTTTTGGGTTAAAATATCAACTGCATATTACAATTCTTGTTTAGAAGTCATCTTTTTGGGCCGAAAATTAAATTAATTTGTTTAAAATTATTATTATTTTTAATTATTAATCAATGAATTATAAGTTATTATTATTAAATTATTAAATAAATTTTTAATTTTTAATTTAATTATTAAATGAATTAATTATTAATCATTATTATTATAATTACTAATTAGAATGTTTGGTAAAAAATGTTGCAAGTTGCAAGTTGCAAGTTCAATTCTTTTGTTAAAAATTTGTCTTTTTTCTGTGAAAATTCATCTCTTTCGTAGAAATTTAATTTTTTCTGGTTAATAAAAAAAGGTTCGTTTTAATATCAGTTAATATTATTTATAATTTTAATTCAAAATTTATTTCTTTGTTTAAAAATTAGAATGTTTTGTATCAAAATGTTGGAAATCTGTCTCTTAGGTTGCAAAATTCACCTTTTTTGTTGAAATTTAATTTTTTTTGAGGATTCAACTAATTTGTTGAAATTTTTTTTTTTAATTCAACTGTTTTTGGTATTAAGTAAAAAAAAATTTTTGGTAAAATATTAACTAATACATTTTTTGTTGTGAATTCATCTTTTTTGATTAAAAATTGAATCATTTTGTTTCAAATTATTTTTACCTGAAATGTCAAGAATTATTCTTGTTGAAAATTTAAATTTTTCCTTAAAAAATTTAATAACCTGGTTGAAATATTTTTTTTTCACAACTGAAAAATCTTTCTTCCGTTGAAAATGTTAAAATATTTTTTCTGCTTGAACTGAAAAATCTTTCTTGGTTGCAAGTTTAACTCTTCTTTTAATAAATTTATCTTTTTTCGTTGAAAATTTAACGATTCAAGTTGATAATTTTTCATTTTAGTTGAAAATTCATTTCATTCTTTGAAAATTAAAATTTTGTGTATAAAACTAATTTTTTTGCTTAAAAGTACAATCATCTGGTTGAAATATTTTTTCTCTCTTAACTAAAAAATCTTTCTTTTGTTTAAAATTCCACTAATTTGTGTAAAACTCGTTCGTTGGATGACGATTCAATTTTTCAGTTAATAAATGGTCTTTTTATAGAAAAATAAATTTTTTAGCTGAAAACTAATCTTCCTGGTTCGAAATTCAACTATTTTGATAAAAATTAATCTTTTCAAATATGGAAATTTGAAGCATTTTAGGACCATTTTTCAAACTTTCAGGGAACATGCGAATGCGGACAATGTGTGTGTCGCGAAGAAAATGGTATTAAATACACAGGATCCTATTGTCAAAAATGTCCGGACTGTCCCAAAAGATGCGAAGAATTGACACCCTGTGTTATGTGTCAAATCCACAAATTCCGAAATCTCACAGATGAAGAATGTGCAGCCAACTGTTCAGAAATTCCAATTGAACGAGTTGAAACAATTGACAAAACTTCGTTTCGGGAAGATGAAGTTATTTGTGACTACAAAGACGAAAATGATTGTACCTACACTTTCGTTTACTTTTATAACGAAACGAAACTGGTAGTTCAAGCTCAAGAAAGACCCGATTGTCCGCCCGAAATTTATTTATTGGGTGTAATTTTGGCTGTTGTCGCAGGTGTTGTACTGACAGGTGTTGCAGCTTTGGTAGCCTGGAAAACATTCGCAACCATTAAAGATAAGCAGGAGTGTGCCCGTTTCGAGAAGGAGAGGATGATGGCCAAGTGGGATGCGGTAATTGGAAAATATATTATTATGGCCATTTTTAACCTTCTCCGATTTTTTCATCTACTCCTCATCATATTCATCTCCCTCTAAAATCTTTACCGCATTCTCTTGCCAGCTTCCTTTATCTTTATTTCCCCTCCTACATCCCAAATATATCCTTTCCCTCACATAATTTCTTTTCTACCTTCTTCAAACACTTTTGCGCCGTCTCCTCTCTCTCTTCAAGTTCCTTAGCTTCTCCTGAAACTCGATGCCCTCTTTCCCACTCCAGTACTTAACGTATACCTTTGTGCTTCTTCTCTCACCACACATCCATGCGGTCATGACCATAACCCTTAGTCCATATCACAGTCCATTATTTATTTCTTCCTCTTATTTTATAAACTTCATTAACTTGGTATTTTCTAGATTGATATTCAACTCTCCCATCCTTTTATAAATCATGTCTCATTCGGTGGCTCTGTCTCTTTTTCCTTATCTTCTTTTTTAACCTCTCTTACTTTATACTAACTTACTTTGACGCTATCTCTTCTTTTAATAAATCTGACTACCCTTCTCTCTATACTCTATTGCATATTATCTATGTTCATTCCTCTAGTTCTTCACCTTCCTTCACTTTTGATTTTCATCTTTTTTCCTTATTTTTCTCTCTGTTGGCCACCTTCCAAAACTTTTCTCCCATCCTAGTTTTCTCTGCCCCTTGAAACCTTTTATTTTCCTTCTCTTTTAAGTTATGCATTTCAGTATACTCCTTTTTTTACCTATATTCTTCTACACTACTTTTCCCTTTTCTCAATTTTCTTAATTCTTTCTTCACCTTCTTCTCCTCTTTACATTCCTTATCCCTTCCACTTTCACCTCGTCTTTTATACAGTTGTCTTTTACCTCCTCTTCTCCCTGCCTTTCCTACACTTTCTCTATCTTCACCTCGAATCTATCGTTTCGGTACTTCTACTCCTTTCACTCTAATTTTAGATCCTTTGTCACTATTTCTGCCCCAATCTTCTCTCTCTTTTCTATTCTTTTCTCTATTTTTCTCAACCTTTTCGTGTCCTCATTCATACTCTCCCTACTTTCCTACTCTCCCTACTTTCCTACTCTCCCTACTTTCCTACTCTCCCTGCTTTCCTACTCTCCCTACTTTCCTACTCTCCCTACTTTCCTACTCTCTCCACCTCCAAAAGCCCAGAGCTTTCTATTTTCTCTATTCTACTTTCGACCTCCCCACGTGGAAAGATTCCCCGGAAAGCGCTCCACGGAAATTATACGGGAATTCCACTAAATTTCAGTCTGCAATTTGCAGCCTGTAATTGGCTCTGGAAGTTCTTATAAAAATGTAGCTATCAGTAATGCTACCCCAGGTCGATCCCGGTAGGTCACTACCGTCGTGCCAACAAAATTTAGTTTGCACCAGGTGCAAAAAATATTTCTTCCTCGAGGAAGTTGAATTCTAAATAAACCTTGGAGGTAACCAACCAATCTTTTCCATGATCCGCCATTATAAAGTAACCTTCAAGTGCACCAGGTATAAAAAACACATCTTCCTCGAGGAAGTTGAGTTCTAAATGAACCTTGATGGAACCAACCAATCTTTTTCATGATCCGTCATTATAAAATATCCTACAAGTGCACCAGGTGTCAAAAACACATTTTCCTCTAAGAAGCTGAGTTCTAAATGAAGTTTGTAGGCAACTAATTACATTCTTTCATGTTGCGTCATTATAAAATAACCTACAAGTGCACCAGGTGTACAAAACACGTCTCCCTCGAGAAGTTTGAGTTCTAAATGAACCTTGGAGGCTACCAACCAATCGTAACTCAAGTTCCTCAAGGGAGATGTATTTTTTACACCTGATGCACTTGGAGGTTATTGGATGGTGCCAAGTAATAAAAAAAAATTGGATGGTGGCCTCCAAGGTTAATTTAGAACTCAACTTCCTCGAGGATGATGTGTTTTTTATACCTGGTGCAAACTAAATTTTGTTGGGACGACGGTCGTGACCTACCGGAGTCGACCTGAGAATCTTTTCACGTGGGTCCTTTGTGCCTTTTTACTAGGTTCTTCCTGGTTTTCTAGACTTTTGTCTAAACTCGCGATAATTTTTTAAAAATTGTCTTCATTTTTTCTTTTATTTCCTCTCCTCTTTCTTCCTACAATTTTTCCTTCATTTCTATTACTACCAACCTAATTCCGTTACGTAATTTAAGTATGGGCACGTACTGTTTTTAACATTTTTTAAACCTTTTTGTAGCGACGGGCTGCACGGGGAAATGATGTGTGGGCAATTAAGGGAAGTGAGGGATAATGAGGGAAGGAAAGAAGGCGAAGTTCGTGGAAATTAGGGTACGAAAATGAGGGAAAGTGATCGGTAATGAGGGGGATTTAGGAGAAGTCAAATAGCGGAAGTGGCGAGAAATTATGGGAGGCGAAGTAAATATGAATGAGGAAGGGAAAGTAAGGGGAGGCTGCTTAGGGAATGTGATGAGCAATTATAGGTGTTGAAGTAGAGGAAGTGTGGGGAGTGGGAATAGAGGAAGTGCGGGATGGAAAGAAAGGTAATGTGATGGGAACTGAGAGGTGGGGTATTGCGGAAGTGAGGGTTTATAAGCGGGGGGGGGGGGGGGTTAGGAAAAGCGAGGGTACATAAGGAGTGGGGAAATAGGAGGGTAATAAGGAGAGGGAAAGTGAAAGGGAATAAGGCGAAAGAAAGTGATGGGGAACTTGGAGTGGGGAATTAAGGGAAGTGAGAGAAAATAAGGAGTGCGGAAGCAGGGGAAGTGACGGGAAATTATTTTTGAGGGTAATTGAATGGCAATTACGTAGGGGGAAAGAGAGGATATTAATGAGGGAAAGAGATGTGGAATGAGGGGTAGGGATGAAGGGGAAGTAAACTAGGGAATATAATAAGAAATGAGTAATGGTCAAATAGAGGAAGTTCGGGGAGTGCAGAAAGGGAAAGTGTTGGATCTGAAGGGAAATAGCGTGAGGAAAAGTGATGGGAAACGAGGGGTGGGTAAGAAGGGGAAGTGAGGGTAATGACGAGAGGCGAATTATTGAAAGTGATATAAAACGTGGGGAGGGGAAGTGAGGGGAATAAATGGAAGGGAAATTGATGGAGAATAAGTTATGGGGAATTAGGGGAAGTGGGGGTCAATAACAGGTGTGAAGTAGGGGTAGCTAGGTAAAGGAAAATAGAGGAAGTGACGGGAAATTATGGCAGGGAAAATCATTGGAAATGAGGGGGGAAAGTGAGGGAAGGGTCAGGCGGGAAAGTGGTGTAGAATGAAGTTTGGGGAAGTAGGGAACGTGAGGGGAAGGGAATTAGGGAAAGTAATGAAAATGGTGCGTGGGAAAGTAGAGGTACTGAGGGAAATAAGGGGAGGGGAATTAGGAGAGTGAGGAAGTGAGGGAAATATATGTGAGGGAAGGAGGGAAGGGAGGTGTTTGGTAACGCAATTGAGTACGATATGGGAGGGGAAGTGAGGACTAAGCTAGGGAAGTTTTAGTTGGAGAAGTGAGGAGAGGGATAATTAGAGGAGGAAGAAGTTTTGGAAGCAAAGTTTGAAGTGTGGAGATGAGAAGTAATGGGAATATGGTAGGAAAAATATTGGAAAGAAAGGCTACGAAACTTTTTTTGAGCGGATGGCATCTATTTTTATTAATTCTTTAATATTAATAAGAATTAATTTTAAGAATACGTTTTTTTTAATTTTAGGGCGAGAATCCGATTTACAAGCAAGCTACATCAACATTCAAAAATCCTACTTATGCAGGAAGATAAACTTGTAAAAAAATAATTTATTGTTAAAGAAAGTCAAATCCGTTTGACTGTGATTAACGGAAAAATTTAAATAGTGATTGTTAATTTTACAAAGTCTTATAAGTAGGAAGTAAGAGAAGCCGACGTCATCTGAGAGTTATTTTATTTGTTAAACGATGCAAAATCCTATTAACAATTTATATTTCTTAGTTAATTCTTAATATAAAATAACGTTTAATGTAGCCGGCTAATATAGAATGTGAAATAACGTATTCGATATTAAGAGCTGACGATAAAATTTTTTGTATACAAAACGCAGTAGAGACAAAGCCTTTATTTTATTTGTTACTTATTTATTTTTGATAATAAGTTGCCGTGCAATCATAATCTAATGTATTTTGAAACCCGGTGGGCACAAAATTTGGCGACGTCTTTAAGACATCTTTACGGCAACTTAACGACTAATGTCGTTAGGGTGTCTTTACGATATCCTAAAGACATAGTCAAATCATGCCACGTCTTTACGATTTCGTAAATACACCATAATGACATGGACATAGGATGTCGTAAAGTTGTCGTGAACATGTCGTAACGATGTCGTAAAAACGTTGTCAATTTTTGTGCCCACTGGGAAGCAATAGTGCCATAATACAGACACGTGTGAACAAGAATGAAGATAATATGCGTTTTTAGACTGAATTTAAATATAAAAACTGGTGCTTTTGCGGTCAAAAATTAAGAGAATTTTCTACAAATTTATCGTATGTCGAAGCTTGTAAATATAATATTAATATTTATTTTTTTCATACTTTCTGACAATTGTAACTTAGCTGATTTTAATTTTTAATGTATAAAAGTGTAATAAAGTAATATTTCGTTTAATTTTCATATTAAAAGTTCTATCAGACTTCCTACTCTTTCTCCTATTCCTCTCTTTTCCCTTTTTTAAAAAATAATTTCTCTTCTGCTCTGAGTAGAAACCCAATCCTTTATTTTTTTTCTCACAAAAATCTTTAATATGAAAAAACTAGCGTGAATTTCGGAGTTACTTTTATCTCTAAGTCTAAATAACTTTTTTTTTAAACAGCGATCTTGTCAAGGTAATCTGATTTTAAATCATTTGAAAAACAAGAATCTAC
>JAAAKG020110360.1:0-15486 GCA_010014905.2 Druon quercuslanigerum
AGAAAGTTAGTGTACTGACAATCATTAAGATGCGGCGAAAACATTTGACAATCAGATCGAAACAAGTGAATAACGGAATCAGAAAATTAGTGTGCGGCTAGCTGTAAGATGCTGTGAAAGCATTTGACAATCATCTCAAAACTAGTGAATAGCGTATCCAGAAAGTTGTATCGTGGCAGACACCAAGATGCCATGAGAATATTTGAAGATCTGTTCGAAGCAAGTGATTCGCGGAATCAGAAAGTTAGTGAACTGACAGGCAGTATGATGATGGGAAAATATTTGACAATCAGCTCGAAAGAAGTGAATAACGGAATCAGAATAATAGTATAACACAAGCCGGATTGGAATCGCAATATTGAAAATTTGTTAAACATTTTTTCACTCGAGGTCATGTTATGCGCTATAATCAATACACGCAAGGCACCCTGCGCCAGATTTTGCTTTTTTAAGCCAAGAAGTCCCTTACGAAAAATTTGGGTAAGATGTATGTTGAAGTAGACAATAAGAGCATTTTTTCAAAGAAAAAACTAGAGGTCTATCTCTAAAACATAACCTCAAAAAAAATGTTGAAAATTCTTTAAACATTTTTTTGCCCCTATATTTTGTTTTAAAAATTTAATAATAATTTTTTTTCTAATTAGTCTTACAGGTGACTATAACATATATTTCGATCATCAAAATCGGTTGGGTAGTTTTCGAGAAAAATGACTTTGTTTATTTTTCTTTCCTTGTCCATAACTCCCCTAAAAATAAAATTTTTAAGTTATCCTTTGTACGAATTTGATGTCACATCAATGTCCATCTATAGTGGTAATAGGAACTTGATACGTGCGGGGGCAACTTTTGCATGCTTACCCCCCTAGGCCCTTTAAAGACCATATTTAGTTTATTGATGTTGTTCTATTTCTAGAGAATAACAAAATTTTCCTGCATTCAATCCACATGTTAACCAGAGAAAGGCATAAAAATGCTGGAGTACCTGACAAAAAAGGCAACCATAATCATAGGTGATTTCAACGCCAGAGATCCCATCCTCGGTTCACACACAACCAACGTCAGAGGTAAAATTTTAAAAGAAGCTATATTGTCAGGCTCATTCTCTCCCTCTCTCTATGATTATTCGGTGAGCCGTCGAGGCTGTTGCACTGTGGCGCGGGAAGTCTGGATATTGCATTGGCAACAACACGAAATATTAAAGCACGTTAGCAGCAGCTGCAAGAAGTCGGTTGCGGTCAGAGAACCATCACAGATCAGATAGCCGGTCATGTTTCCGATGGATCAAGTGACCAAAAATTAAAATAGCGAAGATCAGGGTACCGAAATTTATTTTAACGAAAACTAATTTGCCGAATAAATAATTGACCAAAAACCATTTCAACGAATGTTGAATTATTCCAAAATAGTTTTAGCGAAGATTTGTTTTTGCGAAAGTTCACTTTACTGAAAGTGCAAATTTCAGAAGGCCTAATTTGGCGAAGGTTCAGATTACCGAAAAATCAGTTTAGCGATAGGAGAGTTATCCGACAATCATTTAACCGAAGGTTCAAATTTCCAAAAATTTAAAAATTGTTTATTTACATTCATATAGATGTTTAATAACAAATAAAACATGTATAATGCGTAATCAAGTTGATTGAAGGGATAAAATCACTGAAAATTTAACAAAATGAGTGACGAAAACCTTATACAGTTAATATACGTTAATTTACGTCAAAGAAAAATGAACAATTGACTTAAAGCTTACGCACCGAAGAAGAAAAAATAAAGGTTAGTATTATTATTATAAAAATTTAAAATGTTGTCACAGGCTTAAGATGGTTACTTCCCATTAAAAATCAGAATATTACTAACCTTTATTTTTTTCTTCCTCGGCGCGTACCCTTGAACTAAATTGGTCATTTTTCTTGAACATAAATTAATGCATATTAACTATATAACTTTTTTGTTGAATTTCCACTGCTTTTATCCAGTCAATCATCTTTATTACGCATTATACATGTTTTATTTGTTATTAAACATCTATCTGAATGCAAATAAATAATTATTAAATTTTCGGATATTTGAACCTTCGCTTAAATGATTTTCGGATATCTCACTTATCGCTAAACTGATTTTTCGGTAAACTGAAACTTCGCAAAATTAGGCCTTCAGAAATTTCAACTTTCACTAAAATAGACTTTCGGTAAAATGAATCTTCGCTTAAACTATTTTCGAATAATTCGACATTGGTTGAAATAATTGTCGGTCAATTAATCATTCGTTAAAATGGTTTTCGTTCAATTAATTATTCGGTAGATTAGTTTTCCTGAAAATAAATTTCGGTATCCTAATATACGCTATTTTAATTTTCGGTCACTTGAACCATCGGAAAAAGGACCAGCTGTCCACAGATCACTTCCGTTCAAACTCGGCATCAATCCAGAAAATATCAAAATTCTTAAAGGAACCTTGAGAAACTTGGACACAAAGAGTACAACTTAATACGGATGAAATCATGTAACAATTTCAAAACCTTCAAAAGGAAGAGCAATAAATAAAAACCTTGGCATGCAATGAGGAGTACCGAAGAAAGTTATGAAGAGTGAAAAAATCCCTGAAAACCCTGAATGAGATATAACCCATACTAAATAGAGGTAACAATCGACTAAATAGAGGAGATAATTGAGAAGCTAATGGGTGCGGCCATAGTCAAAGATGCTATCGAAAAAAGACGTAAATACCCTGAAATCTGCACTGTTTCAGCAATTAGATGAAACAGATCTCGTTGAGATCCCCTCACAACGAATAGACTATTAAAAATTTAGAACTGGTGTCTGCAAACTGGATACTTCCACAAAGATAGAAACTCGGTAATTGTATATTTGGCCACAAAAAATTGAATCGCTTAGTAGCAGGAAAGCATTTCAACATTATCGGTATAATACACAACGTGCCACACGGCGTATTCAAAAGTTCAGTTCTCGGCAAACAAGCCAATGTTCGCAAAAATCAGAGCAGAATAAGAAAATAAAACTATAAAAATCTATCAAATATATAGGATTTAAACTAGACAGGACTTTTAGCATGAAAGAACACGTAGATGAAGCTTGCCTCAAAGCCAAGAGAATCTCGATCATGATCAACCACATCATTCGATAATATAGCAAAGTGGACGAAGGAATCCAATGAATGATAATTAACACATGTATGGGGCCAGTCTTAGAATACGGTAGCATACAAGTTGCGAATAGACTCAGCAGCACATCAATCAAAAAGTTTGAAGTAGCGATTAGGAAGATATTCCGGTTGGCTGGAAGTTTTCCCATCACCTTTCCATCCCAAGATTTATGGGAAATGACCGATGAGCCTCTATTCCATAAAAGGTTATTCACATTCAGCCGTTTCTAGAAAAGCAGCGGGAGGTCACCTACGGTAATATAGCTAAGAAGTTGACCTCGATCAAATGGGGCCATGTTAACGTCGACAATCTACCCTCCGTTTAAACACTGAACGTAGTAAATTATTGAATAGAAACCAAAGGTCCTATGTATGTATCTCAAATTATAGAAAATAAATAACAATAATTAAAAAAAGTGTATGAACAACACGGATCAAAGAAAGACGTAACAGGATGTCGGGAGAACCTGAACATCGATAGATGTGTTTAGAAAGACGCAGGATCCTACCAGCGCTATCTATCGATGGCCTCGATTGACTACCGGAAAGCTATCATTTAAACCTCCTGTATTTAGTCATAAACATTGTTAAGAAAAGAATTAAGATCGTGACGCCTATGCCCTGAAAATTTTTAAATCAGTTTCTTATAATAATTATGTTAACCCTCTATCGCCCAAAGTAATATATATGCAACGTTCATAAGCCTTGAAGTTTTTTTAATATCACTTTGAGGCGAATAGCTTTTTTTAACGCACCGATTTACATGCTAGTCAATACGGTAATGAGCTGGAATTTTATTTTTGATATACACTCGACCATAGGAGTAACATACTTAAAAATCTCAGCAATCAAAAAAGAATGTTAAATACGGTAGGGAGTTATAAGAACGAAGTTGATATTTTGAAAGAGGTTCATATAATAAATTTTGGAATTAAGCTTTTTGCGTAAGCTATTATACATTCTTATTAGAAAACTAAATTTGATAGCAAAGAGTCATTGCTAAATAAGTGACAGTTGTTTCTAAAAATAAAAACGGATATTTAGGCTAACATATCTAACATAGGATGGATTGATTTATAAAAATTATTAATAACAATAAAAATTGTTGATTGTTATCAAAGTGCCTTAACTTTAAACATTAGATGTTTGCTGTGGGTTAACCTGAAGTTACGAGGTTTTACTCTCAAAAATAGCCAAATATTGCTTTTATTGGTTAATTTGGTTTAAAAATTAATAACGTCATCTGGATACAAAATATAATAATTGCGTATTATTTCCTTTTCATTTTTAGTTGATTTCATAAAAACTGTTTCTAATCTGCACGGAAATACTTTCATACCATGATTTATCCATAACAAATTAAATAATTAAAAAAAATAATACTTTAATTATAAATACCCTAACTGTAAAATTATCAATGAAGGGAACCAGATCCATTTTTTAGCGTGCCTAAGTTAGGTGGTTCAAAAGCCGCCGCCAGCTTATGCGATTTTTAATAGTATTAGCACGTAAGATGATGTGTGTCATAATTGTGCCTGTAGTGGAATATATATTTTTCTTTGAATAAATTTAAACTAATTAGGGTTCCTACCTAGGCCGGTTTGTGCCTGCTTAACCGGTGCATAGGTCTTGAGGCCGGCTGTCGGTTGAAGCGCGTAAAAGCCGGCGAAACGCTACAAACCTAAATATTAGTGGACAACATGTTTAACTTTAATTTTTTAAAGTTAATCCAAAACATTAAATAATAAAGTTAAACTGTGTTATTTATATCGCAGCCTGATACTTTAAAAAAGGATTTAGAAACTATTTTTGAAATACCCCCCCCCCCAACGTCTTTACGACAACTTTACTATATCCTATGTCCATGTCGTTAAGGTGTATTTACGATATCGTAAAAATGTCGTATGATCTGACGATGTCTTTACGATATCGTAAAGACACGGATATCGTAAAATTGTCGTAAAGGTGCCATAACGATGTCGTAAAGACGTCGTAAAATTTCGTGACTACTGGCTAGTTTAAAAGGTCATATATGCGATATATAAACTTACCCGGTTGTTAAATAGCGAATGCGCAAACACCCGCTTCGCGTCAAAACAACACACACGAAAGTAAGGAAACCCTATTTGTTTTACATAAAATATTTTGTTTTTAAATCTAGATATATTTTATTATAAAATTGCTGTAAACATTTAAGTTGAACAAAACTCAAACGCTTTCTTCAATTTTTGTAAAACGAGTTATGTTTCATTGCTTGTGGAAAAAATTGATACTTTTACATTAATTTCATATTGCAAAATTAATCTTTCATTTACTGAGCGTAATATTCTTTAAAGTTAGTATAAGAAGAATGAAAAGAATTTGAGACCTTTTTATTTTTAATATGCTCCATTGCTTAATCGCTGCCAATTGCACTGCTGGAAAATTTTTTTATCTTCGAAATTAGACATGATTATATATTTTAACCACAGTAATGGATGGAATAAAAATTTAAACTCTAGACAAGTATCAGTGTTTTCATTTTAAAATGCATAGATTTACATAGAATCATCATAATCCATGTTTGTTATGCATGCACTTCGGATCTACTTTTCTATTACTTTCGGTTCCGAACACAATATTTATCAGCGAGCAGTAAAGGATCACGAACAATTAAATGGGCTTATGTTATTGTCTTTGACCATGACTCTCGGGGCCTTTTGGCGCCAAGCATGGTCTCCCTTCTATCAGACCCTCCTCATGTCATCGAAACGGGGACGAAAACTGCGAAGAAAGCTAATTCTTGTAGCAGTGGCATGGAGGAAGTTCGCAACGTGGGAACTGACTAGTGTGCTGATTACTAGCAATTACGATTTATCCAACATCGCTAAATTCTAATTATATCGCATGTCTCTAAATAAAACTCATCAATCTACAGTTCGTTATAGCAAAACGTACTCGATTCTCAAAAGTCAGTTTCAATGTGATAACGATTCCATTTGCGCATCCGTGAATATAAAAGTACATTTACCCTGCGATAGTGAGTCAGACACAATCATCTCTCGATTGGCGTTAATTAGTGCAACTTGGTGATAGAGTTAAAGTTTAGACTTCGGGTTATTTATAGGCTTATAGGTTCGTTATATTTCAATTTACAAGCGGAAACGAGAAAGCAGGAACTGGAACCGGAACTCAGAGGTCAAAATTCTTCCAGTCTATTTCAAGTTGATCGTATCTTCGCTTTTCCTGCTGTCCCACAGAAGCAAACCTACACCCCCACCCCTCCAGCCCACCCACTATCCCAAGCGAAACCGCTATAAAAGGCGTCGCGATGTAACATGGACGCCGGTTTACGATGAAGTCGAGTGTCGCGTCGAGATCCTGTCAAGCGTGGATTTACGTCCTCGTGGCTGTTGTTGTACTACATGTGCTGGGACTTTCCTACGCTATGCCATACGGCGCGAGTCAGCAGACAATTCGGCTCTGTTCTAGGAGCCTTAGTGATGCGCTCTTTCTCATCTGCCAGGGCAGAGGATACAATAGCCCGTTTTCCTACAGCAGTGAAGATGAACTGCGAACAACTAGCACTACTGGACCTGGACTTGTCGACGAATGTTGCTTACAATCTTGCAGTATTAAACAACTTGAAATGTACTGTAAACCTGCGAGTGACGAAAGCAACTCGCAGGATGCCATGTGAGTAAGGGCCTTTCTATTCTCTTCTTTTTTTCAGATAAACGTTTATTTTTCAGCCTGCTGGTTGGAAATATTTTTTAATGTAGTTTCGTTCACTTTAATTGAAATTAGACACTCTCAGATCTCTTTTAATGTCAAGTTTCGTTCATGTTTTTGTTTGGTTCCAGTAATTGTACAGTCGACAATATTTTACTTCGTTCACTATTTTAAAAATTACAGAATCATAGCCTTCTTTTATATATGATTATATATTTTATATGATTCGTTCTGCTTTTTGATCGCATTCTTTCGCGGCTGAGTTTGTTTAGCTTGATTTAGTTTTTATTTATTTAAAGGAGATGAACCCAGAAACCCATTTTGTGCCGGTTTAAATCACAGAGCTCGTGCAGCATAGTGTAGTTCATGCGAGTTTCATAACGTGCAAACTTAAATTCTAGATTTTATAAGGTTTCGTTCAATGGCACATAAAAAATTTCATTTCATTTAGATTTCCGAAAAGTTTTTTCAATGTAAGTATTCATTTTTTTTTAAATTCCATTCATGCTAAAGTGAATTTCACCAACTTTAAGTTCGGGGTTTTTACTATTTTTGGAAATAGATGGACCGATAAACCGAATTTATAAGGTTTCGTGCACCATTTTTACTCGTAGAGTTCACTTGGCTCAGTTTCGTTCTCGGTGTTTTAAAGTAACTTACTGAAATCGTCGGTTTTGTAAGACTTTGTTGAATATCTGGCCAGAAATGTGACTTCGCATAGGATGACAAAAAGTACTAAACTTTGCAATTAATTTAAATTATTTAGATTTTTATATTTAAATTTTCTGTTTGGATGCATTTTAATACATGTGATTTATGTAATTTATCAAAAATTAGCTTGCGTTCTTTTTTTTTAATCTAAAATGCTAATCTAAAACTTTAATGTGTGATTTCCAATGGCATTAAGCACGTTCTTTAGGAGTGATTGTCAGTTATTTCCGTCTTCGCAAAAGATTATTTCGTATCAAGTTCTTTTCTTGCCATAGGATAATCTTGGTATTCTGTAGATCAGATTAAAAATGTTCCAAAGTACATTGAATATTATATAATTTAATCAAAGAATTTCATCGTACATTACAGCAAGTTTCAATTCATTTTCTGCGTTTTACTTTTTAAAGTAGTTCCACGTTTACGCAAAAATCAACTTTATCTCTCCGTATGAACTTCAGCTGACACTGCCTTGCAATCTTTTCAGTGTATATCGCATGTTTGTAAATATTTTTTATTTCTTCAGCAACTCTAGCATAAAAAATATTGACATAGATAAATGCCACATTTTTTAGCGTTATTGACACGTCGTAATTGTAAAGAAGAGTGTGTTTGAATAAATAATAAGTAATAATTTATTCAATGGCTAATTTTCATAACTAAACATTAATATTCACTTGACGCATTATTATATACGTACTGGCTACTACTAGAGAATTTTTCGTAAGACGAACCCATTTATATCTCACCATAGAGCTATACTTGATATATACTAGACAGTGCTTATTTTATAATGGAATGTTAATCTTTATTAGATGAAAGCTATATAATTAGAAAATTAAGCTTAATCTTAATTTGGTAAACTCTCAAAGGTGTTACGTCAATCAGCACACATTTCTGATTTAATGTTTCTTTGTGTGTATGTCAGCAAAGTGTCTAGTCGTATCATCGCACCCTTGGATTCTTATCTCGAACTAATATTTTGTATGATTAATGTCTATCTCATGCACTGTAATCTGTTCTTGCGGGACGAAACGAAAACCGGAAACTTGTAGGAAAATCTTAATTTTCTCGTTGACCATAATATTATTCACTTTTGGATAATCTCGTCCCAATAAGCAAGTAAGATAAAACTGAAAATTCATTTTAAAAATATTTAAATATAGTGACGGATGAATTATGGTGTATAATGATATTTTTTCAAATTCTTATCTTGACTTGTTGCAAAAGTTGTATAACATAAATTCTTTTTTCTTTTCGCGAACCAAGTAGACATTTTTAAGCAAAGGAATTATAATTAATACAATCGTGTTAATCTTTTTAATTCAAACGTGTTTTAGTTGATTAAGTACTCTCGTACTGTCTACATTATTTCAGTTTTTCTTTCTAGTGCACAACATTTTCTACGCAGAGTTCATGGTTGTCGAAAAGAGTCCGAAGTTCCAGATTTCGCTATCTCAGCAGTGACAAACTGTTCATTGACTTGTTTTCCCAAATTAATCGATATTTTCAATATACACTTGTTTACGGGGGTCTTCGATCGCATAAAACAAGGAACATAGTCCAAGCGGTTGATTTCTTCCTAAGATTTAAAGTGCGTATGGTTTTAGGTTTAAAAAGTAAACAAGAGGACAAACCGTACATATATGTATATTTTTTATTCATCGCCCTCGTATGGAAAATGTTCTTGACAGCCTTGAATCATATTTGATTCAAACTTTTTTGCTGTCTAGTACTAGTCTTGGCGCTATCTAATAGTTTGCTTAGTATTTTATTATATAAAGAGTGTCCAGCTTTTATCTAGTTTCAAGGCAGAATCACGGTTTGGACGTAAACAAAAATTACAGAAGTGATTTTAGAAAAAAATAATTTTTTATTAAAAGATTTAGGAAATTACAATACATAAACATATAAATGCTCAAGTGGTAATTAAACGTGCACTTTTATATATTTAAGATAATAAACAATAATTATTGAGGGTGATTTAAATCTTAATATAAAACTCTATTCTTAACAATGATTTTTTTAAAGGAATGTTTGAGAACATTTTCTTTTAATAGAATTATTGTATCGTAATGTTATAAATCGATATTAAATTTATAATGTATGAAATTTTCTGTATTATATTAATAATATTCCAGAAAATCAAATTTTAACTTAAATGATTTATTTAACTTATTTTAATTATTCATTGATTGGGTGAATGATAATTAAGCCTATCATATTGATTATTTAAAATAATAAATGATAATCATTTCGCAGCCTAATCGCAAGTATAATCAAACAAAACCTTATTATTTTCAATGATTTATTCACACATCACCTACTTTTTTAAGGTTTGAAAATCTTTCATGTTTTATTGAAATAAATATTACGATGTAATCAATTGAATTTCATATCCGACAAAAATGGAAAAATAATTAAGTTTTAGATGGCTAAATGTGCTAAAGCGACTAAATAAAGCCAGAACAACATAATATGAAGTTAAACATCAAAAGTTCGACACCCGAAATATGTACAAGATTTGCGGAAACTCATTTTTTCATTTGTTGTGTATAAAAACTTTTAAAAATATTTTTTATCAACTGAAAAATCTATATATTAGGCTTTTATAAAAAAATAATTATATTATTTAGTTATTAATTATTTTTTATCAATATAGACGATCTGCCTAGATACTAGTTTCTCCGAGCGTCACATTTTAGTGTAGCAACTGGACTCAGCCTGTGGAGTGCCAGTGTCGACTGAAGGCGGATCAGATAGAAATAGTACAGCGCTAATTCTCGTGCATATATAACAAAGTCATGTTTCAAATTTAACAGTAATAATTTGAAACATGCTATTATATTAAACGCATATCTCTCTAAATCCGAATTAGACGCAAACTATACTAATTGAAATAGCGCAAAATCGTTCACCTATTGCTTTAGTAAACATTTCTGCTAATATTTAGTTGAAAACTACAAAACAAAATAGTGCTAAGTATTATGTCAGCAACTGCAGTACTAAGTTATACTATTCAGTAGTCAAATTGTACTTATTCAATTAGGAGGGAGTGCCCTACATTTTGGAACACTGTACAGGTTGGGACAGCACGATTTCTCCATTTCTTTGCGCCATTGCCACCTGTTATGACTGTCGCATACTAGTGTCAATGTTAATCCTAATATGTAAAATTAATAACAGGTGGTACATACTTCTAAAAGCATTTAACAAACCTTGCATTATTTCAGTTAGTAATTTTCTACTAGTTACTATTTCTAGAGTAGTTGTTCTTTCTGCAAACACACTTTTTTCATTATTTCTATTATGCGATCTATTTAAAACAATGTACTTATTAATTTGTTCAATTGATTCATAACTTCAATTTTGTGCGAGTGCAATTCCCCGAATAACTATAAGTTTTTTTATTTTTCAGGGATGATTCTGTGAGAATAATAAGCCTCCCTAATTTCTTCATGCCAAATGAACCAGATCAAATCACGAGGAGAAAATTAATCTGTAAGGATAAAGGATAATACTTAAATTAACATACGAAAGAATAAATATTCTAATAATGGGAGTGAAGGCTGGTTAACTAGAACTGATGGCATATTTGATAAGAGAAAATGTGGAAGGCACTGTGAAGGGTAAAGGTACTATCAGCGTAAAAATGTCGCGTAAAGGAGATTTTAATGAATTTAAAGAAAGTCCTTTATTTTTTTCTAAAAAATAATGCATTTTTCCATGAGAAGCACACTGATACGCGCAGAAATACCCTTTTCAACAAATCAGTCTCTTTACTTTGCTTTCGTCTCATTTAGGCCTGATCTTACTTCATCTATACTAGATACTTTTGCTAGATAATAAAATAAGTGGCAAATTCGGAGCAACCCAATCTCTAAATCGGAATTAGTAAACATTTGTTATCTATGGTTTTAGTTTCAAATTGATTGTAGATTTTTTGAGTCTGTGAATATATAGATCATACTCAACTTCTAGAAGTTGATCCATTATTATTGTTTCAATATTTTAACTTTCAAATTTCAACCAGAATTTATTGGAAATTATAGAAATCATACAATTAAAAAATTTATTTTAATTTTAAAAATGGTGCAGACATTGAAACAAAAATTGTTTATTTTTAAAGGACAGATTAGATATTTTTAGTTTACAAATTATCGTAATTTTAATATGAAAATTATGCAAATTTAAATTCTTGAATAAAGTCGAATTTTAGAATCTAGTTGATTTTAAGACATTTTAAAATTATCGTTTGTTCAAAGTTTTGAAATTCTTGCAGTAAAAAATTAATGATTCTTAAAGTATTACTTTTGAAAATTGTTTAATTCATATAAATTAAAATCATGTTTAATCTAGAATATCTTGAATTTAAAATTACTCGCAGATAGTCGCGATTTTGGGGCTGGACCTAAACCTGAACTAGCCTAACGAAACCGAAGATATTCTAGATCCGAACGTCAACAGGCTTTGTTACGTCACGCCTGAACGGGCACCGCTCACCGTCCGGAGCTCCTTACACCTATAGTTGCGCTACGGCTTAAATTCTGATTTCAAGAGATTATTTTTTTACAATATCTCAATTTTGTAAACTTTAATTTTCAAATAAATTATAGAACTTCAGACGCCTCCAATTTTGAAAGTATTTGGAAATTCTTAAAATTCAGCATATTCATCTAAAAATAAAATGTACTCATTTATCTCATTTTTAAACATTGGCAAATAACAACAACAAAAAACCAAAAAATAGCAAATTCTTTTTTAATGCAATTTTTAAATTGTACATAACATTGATTAAGCTTTCTACGAAACAGATGCGCTTCACAGCATATTATTTTCTCTGTTTCAAATAATAAATTTTTGGAAATTCAATCAACGTATGGAAGGTACTTGAATCTCATTAAAAAATATTTGTATATTTGAAAAATTCTTCTTTTTACCTTGCCACGATTAATTTCCACGTAGGAACAAAAAAGTGATGTCTACTTACTCGATCTGATTATATAGTATATTTTTGAATGTGACTGCACTAATGTATGTATGGTTAAAAATTTCCTTTCCAAATTCTCTCATTTCCAAACACGAAATTCGTTCCATTATGTGCAAAGAAGGATGCTTTCCTCAGCAAAATCAAATAATATTTGCCCCTCCCACATACATCTTCAAGCGTTAATTAGAAAACTTCTTTTAAATCAAAACATGTAAAGGAAATTAAAAATTAAAAGTTAGAAGTTTAAAGTTTGTTTAAAATGGCAGTCTAAAAATTTACATTTTTAGTCATCTTGATAGGCCTTTGAAACGAAATCTGTGGGTGAGAGCAAAAGAATGTTGAATTTAAAAAATAAGAGAAACTTTACTGCTGATTGTAAATATTACTAATATCAGAATGCTATAATTCAACATCTCATTTTTTATTACAGATTCCTGATAATGTAGTCATGCATAAGGGGCCAAAGTTCAACAAAGCAACAGGATCATTGTGTTTCAGACCAAGATGTTCTACGGTTTGGATAGATCTACATACGGTTTTGGTCGTCTCTAAGATTTAAACTAAACATATCTTTAGTATTCAAAAGTTCCTTTGTCCCCTCTTTTATCGACCGCTCTTAATGATATGAAGTAGTTGCTTATTGAACAATATTCTAAGCTTTGTGATAGAAGACTTAAGAGTAAAAGAAATGCAAGATTCCAGATCAACAATCGACATCTTCACCTAAGCCCTAGCAAATAATTTCGTGATCGGATATTGATGACTGATCCTTGATCTGGAGTCACCCCATTCCTCGAAAAAGAAGATCTAACCGTAAAGACTTCTGTTCATTTTCAAGGAAATGACTAAGCTCTTGAGCCTTAGACGGTGCTGTGAAATCTGGAGATTCCATCCAAATTGAAATAGGATCACTGTATATAGAATTTAACAAAATGTAGTGTGAAAGAAAGAGGGAGAGACAGAGAGAGAGAGAGAGAGAGAGAGAGAGAGAGAGAGAGAATGTGCATATGTGTCAAATAAAAGAGATAGGCCGGATCGTCTTACTTCCGGATTAAAGCAGATGAAAGAGACTTTTTAACTTGACTAAGTATTCCGAACGCAACGAGTGGTGTTTTTAATGCATTCTTTGCCGGTGAGTTTTTCAAAAATTCGCTTTACCAACCGATGATCTCATTAGTATTAATTTCTTAAGCAATTGTAAGCTATCTAGATTTTAGTATATACAAATGTATTGTTAAAAGTCGACAAATCTCGATTGTTGATGCTTCTCGACTTAGTGATACTGAAAAGGAAGCAATAAAACAAATAAAACATAAAATAAAATAAATAAAACGCAATAAAACGTGATTGAGTCTTCTTCATTCTTTTACATACCCTTTTTTCTATTCCACATTCTGATCATAATGAGAAGGTATTAATTTAGTGTGAATGATTTTTACAAAGGTGTCTGTCTGTCGTTTTTATCTTTGTTGTCGTTGTTTATCAGAGTTATCACAATTTAAAATTTAAAAAATTATCATTTCAAATCAAACAATGAACGACATGAAAAAAGTCAAGAAAAGAAAAACGTTATATTTTCAAATCCCTACAAGAATATTCTAAAAAATTCTTGAATTTTCATGAAACGTCGAACACAAAAAATAATTAATGATTATATTCTCCTCATAATGAGGAGATAGTTTTATATGAAAACTGACGATCGCTACATAATATAAAAAAATGTAATATACATTTGATATAAAAGTGTTGAACATAATGTAGAAAAGTTAACCTTTTGGAGAAAATCGAGTGCAAAGTACGAGATACGTGTTGAGAATTTGTTCGCTAAAGCCGAAAGAACTTTAACAATAGATAATTGACAATCACCAAATCACAGCTTTAGATGTTTGACCTTTAATTTTACATGCGGTCTCTACGCAAATATGAGAGAAATACAAAACCTGAGCGTTTAACGCGAGGCAAATGGATCAACGAGCGCGAAGTGCGAGATAAATATATGATAGAGTTCGAAGCGCCAGATAAATACATCATCGAGCAAGAAGCGTGAGAACCAAACAGTCGCCCGCCCTACGCACACTTAAACTTGGGAGCAAAGCTCTTTTAACAAAACAGAATTCACAATGATAAAATTAGAGTTGTCGATGCTTTGACCTTTAATTTGAAAAGATCTCTGCACAAATCTGGGAAAAATACAAAGACCGAGCGCCTCGCACGAAGTAAATACATAATGGAGCACGAAGCGCGAGATAGATAGATCATCGAGCCTGAAGCGCGAGAACCAATAGTCACGTGCCCTAGGCGCACCCAAACTTGCGAACCGCGCGCGGTGCGTGATTAGAATGTGCCCGCGCGGAGGGCAGATTTTTTTATTATTTTAGTTTTTAATGTAATACCTATAAATTATCTGGTTGTTAGTTCAAGATTTAAGTAAATATACCGAGTGGGACACTTTAATTGACGCACACAAATATCTCTTTGGGTAAGCCAGACACAAAAAAATTGTTTTGAAAATGGGTTTTCAGGAAAATAAGGTCCATCTGACTGAACTAATAACTGTGATCTTTGGGTCAATTTTCAAGGCCATTTAAAGGTCAATGTCAGTTTTTACAATTAGAATTTGTACATAACTTAGTTCGGCAAACGAAGCACATTACGGCATTTTATTAAAATTTCACTTTCAGTTATGTAAAATGAAATAGGGTTATGATATAGTTATGAAAATATCAAATATTAATACAAATTCATTATAATTTAATTCATGATTTAGTAAGAAAGAATACAACGAAAAAATAAAAATTACTTGACAGTTGGGTAAAATGAGATGTCGATTACCTGCCAGTTAGGTAATAGTACATTACATATCGAGTGACGAATGGCGGTGATTTCTGACGAGTGTGAAGTTTGCTGCCCGAGCGAAG
>JAAAKG020110371.1:0-15485 GCA_010014905.2 Druon quercuslanigerum
TGATCAATCTCTCTAGCAATCACCCCAAGTGAAGATCCTTACAAAGTCGTTATGTGAGGTTCCCCACTTGGGTCCATAAGTATCCAAGGTCTTGTTTCAGGCGTCGTTTCCTCTACTGAGACTCTTCTTGTTAACTATTTTTCGCAATTTTTTTTATTCAGAAATATGTAGTTTAAACTGTTGGGCACTCCTGACTGACTAACTTGAATTTGAATTTTGTTTAAATAGTGCAATTTTATTCATTTTCAACTAGCAATGTAACCATGTATTCATTTTTCTAATTATAAATATGCCAAGTATAATAACGTGTATTGGTCACTGACGGACTATTACGTGCCCTTAAGAACACTTTTGTTCTCTAATTTGTTTATAACTACATGTAAAAGTTATAAATGTATTTAGAACAACTGAATGTAATTTTGGGAAAGATTCTGTACCAATCAAATATATTTTTGAATGAATCGGATTTGCGTGAATCAGCGCTGCTCGGCGCTCGGACTGCCCGGCCTTTCCGAACGCGCGAGGGAGGGCTTCGCTCAGATATATTCGCAAAAACGCATATATTTTTAGAATTTCATTATGAATACCAAGACTTTTATTGCAAAAAATTCAGGCTATCTTTAAAAATTGCTTTAAAAAAACAAGGCCACCCGAAGAGTATTATGACATGTTTTGTTATTTGATTTTTATTATAACAAATGAAAATATGTGATTAAGTGTAATGTACAATAAAAAATAATTATTAATTATCAATGCTTTGAAACAGATTCATAATTTAAAACATATATTTTTCTAGATGAGTCTGATCCATTTTGAGGATATTTATCATAAAAATTCGGCAACTTATTTAACTTTAAATCTTTATAGTTTAGAATCATTCAATTTTGAAAATATTTTTTAAATAGGCCTATTTTGAGAATTTGGAATATTGAAGACTATTTAATTCTTAATGTGTATCAAAAGTACAGAATTTTTAATTGCAAAACTAAAGTCGTGCATTGTTTTTAATCGTTGGGTTTCAAAATTAAAAACAGTTTAATTTTGAAGATTAACAATGCAAAGATCTACAATTTTGAGGATTACAATTGGATATGATACAAATGTCATGATTCATATTTATATAATTTTTAAGGTTCCTTTGTATAATAATTCAGTTTTGAAGATAATAAAGACTCTTTGATATTTAATGCATATAATGGAAAATGATTCAATTTAGAGCTATTCTTTTTGGCAATAGTTTAATTTTGAATATTGAAAATTTAAAACTATTTCATTTTAAAGCTTCAAATATGAATTGTATTCAAATCTATAGGTTTGTAATTGAACATTTTTAAAGTTTGAAGATGTATAAATAAAATTTTTTAATTTGTATGATATTCGAACAGCAAAAATCAAGAGTTTTCAATCAAAAATCTTTCAAATTGAAGAAATTTTATGTATAAATGATCAGAATTACAGAAATTTTAATTGCAAGCCTTAGCACTTGCATTATTTTTAATTTTACTTTTTCAAAATTAAAAAAGCTCTGTCTAGTCGCCCAAAAAATTTTGGGCAACTAGCCCAGCTTATGAAAAATATTGTCATCCTGAATTTCGAGACGACGAGACACATCGACTTGAATTGAAAATGGTTCAATTCTCAAGATTTGTGTTTTAAAGGCACATAATTTTTAGAGGTTTCGTGGAATTATCCTATTCAGAATATTTACAATTGTAGATTCATTAATTTGGATCGTCTATAGTTTAAGGGCAGAAATGAAAGTATATATAGTTTTGTCGGGACAGGATATTGTATATTTTTTATATTTTCAGCCCTAAAATTATACTTCGAACACATTTTTAGTATGTTGTTCAATTTTGAAGATTTGCAACTGAAGGCTCTTCAATATTTAATTATTTCATTTGTATAGTGTAAAGTGACGCAATGTCAAGTGTTTTTTTAATAGTTCAATTTTGAAAATTTAAAATTGAAATGTATTCCATTTTATCAACTTACAATTAAAAATTCTTCAAATGTAAACAGCGAAATTCACATCGTTGACTTATCTTTGGGAATTATTATAATTACTAACATGTTTACCATATTTCCTTATGCAAAACAATAAATGGTAATTCAGATATCTTGGGTAGTAAGATGTATAAACTAAATTGCATTTATTAAGGTATGGCTCCAAATATTTAAACAAATTACATAACTTATATAGGGAGAGGGGGGCTTGTTACATGCTCGCGGGGTAGCAGGGAGGTTTAAAAAAGCGGCGAAAAAATTATTATTATTATATTATTATTATATTAGGCAGAGGGCCAGGTTTGTGATATCAGATAATGGGGTTGCAGAAAATAGAGCTGCTCTCGAGGCGCGAGCCAACCAAGAGTTTTTATTCTTGCTACATAATGTCGAAAACACAGAAAAAAACTGTATCAGCAGAGACACATGCCCCTCTATATCTTCGCTTTTTATATTTTTTCTCTCTCTCTCTCTCTCTCTCTCTCTCTCTCTCTCTCTCTCTCTCTCTCTCTCTCTCTCTCTGTAGCAAGGTTTCACTTCTCAGCTCGTATTTTTCCGAAGCAAAGCTTCTTGAATTTCGAGAAGGGTGCCTACAACTTATTGTAATACACTTCCAACAGCCTCCCTCCTCTTGAGGGCCGCGATACGCAAACAGAAAGGACGTGTATCTCTTATACCTGCCTTCCACACGTTTTCTATTACCCGCCCGAACGGCAGAGAATCCACTTAATAAAACTCCACGAAAAGGCAGAACTTTTTATTGACAGGGGATTCAGTTGATGAGTTCTTTCCGAACCGAAATGTTATACTCGATTTGCTATTTTAACATAAACTTAAAATGATTGGTTGAAACGCTTTGTATGTTTAATTGAGTTTGAGCAAGTATCGCAGCATTTTTAATAATCCAGGCCCAGACCAGCCCAGACCATCTAGTTTCCAGTCTTGATGTTGACCAGATTATCAGGCCTGAAGCTGGTCAGAGCTTTTTTTTGTTTATATTTTATATCGTTGTACCCTTTTCAACTTCATGGAAATTTCATTATCATCGTTCTTTAAACAAAGGAAAAACACATCGCGTAGTTTATGAAGGATCACTAATAACTGATTAGCTACTTGTTGGAGGCTTGGAAAAAAAGAATTTTTCGCTATAAGTGTATTTAGATGGTTAGTGCAAAAACTAGGACCGGACCATACTGTCAAGGTGATTAGAAAAAATCCTTCTTGTGGCAGTATCAATTTCTTATTTTCTATCATTTTAGACTTCCTGTGACTTTTTTGAAGCATGTCGCAAACAAAATTTGCTGATCGAAATTTAAACTTTTTTTTTGTTCTTGGATAGCTGATCAGCGCCGGTCACGGTCTAGACCAGATCTTACAGACCAAACTTAGAATTTATGGTTCTTGGCTAGGAGATCAGCGCCAAACCTGAACCAGACCAGATATTCTAGATCTATAATAAATACTAGAACTTTTATTTTTTTCGGATATCTGTGCAACACCATCCCTGGACCAGGTCGGACCTTCTAGACCTGTCACCAAACTGCTATGAAAGTTTTCCACATAATATTTTTGAAAAAAGTTCTAAAAATCGTACTTGTGTGGATCTATCCTTTCCATGGCATTCCAAAGCAAAACTACTTCCTTCAGGCGTCGCGTCAGATTACATATAAGTGCGCCTAGAGCGCGCGGGGGATTTTTTCGTGCTTCGCTCTCGTTTTCATACATTCGATGCGTGCATTTCAAATTAATTTTTCAAATATCACAAATATTGTAACCTTAATCGAAAACTGTGATTAAAATCTCTGATGATCTATCTACAGATTAATAATAGGGCGCTAAACTCTACGTAAAATAAAAAAAATGTTTTAGCTCTTGCAGGATATGAGTTATGATATAACTTTGACCCTTTACGGAATGATCTGCATGTACTGGAAAATGTACGTGCAACTACAAGAGAAAGCAAAACTAGAAATTAATTATTAAATTTTTTTAAAAATAATTATTTAACTTATTTTTATACTGTAGCTTCATCCATAAATGAACTATTTTGAAAAAAATGAACACGAGTAATTTTCCTTGAAAACCCGTTAAAAATGGTAAATTTCGAGAGATCATAAATCATGACCTATTGGGACTAGTTTATTTTTTTTTCTTTTTTAGTATGACTAGAAATTGCGTCTACGTAAGTGAATTTCCAGAATCCTTTTTTGTAAAATTAACAGATTTCAAATTATGAGTGCAAACAACAGTATTTGAGTTTTCAATCACTTTTTTTTAATTCGGTTATTTTGAAGGATCATAACTCGGCACCTGTCCTAGCAAGTTTTTTCAAAATACTATTTTTCTCAGAAATTTATCTTGTTAAATTTTGTTGTTGGAAATTTCGCTTTAAAAGGCAACGGAAAGGTCGATCTACTCAAAACACGATTTTTAAAACTTTGTTCAAATATATTCCTGGGACGCATCGCGTCTTAATAATTTCTATCAAATTTGGTATTTTCAGCAGGGCCCACCCCTTAATACAGTATTTTAGGTATATGAAAAGCGCGCTTTACGTACATAAAACGTTAAAAAGGCCTTTTTCATACAAGATGCCTGGACTATATGTTATCGGAAAGTCAAGTACGTTTGTGTTTACAATTACGGATGCAGATTTATAAACTCAGAGCAAAGTTGGGAAAAAAAGTAAATTGAACTCCTATTCAAACTGACCAATGCTCGTATTCAGGCGCGTTTCGTTTCGAGTATCCGATACTTGACGATTGAGGTTCTCAATCGACATGATCTGGTGCAAAAATACGGGGAATTTATGATTCAACATAACTATTGCCATCAACTAAATGAGCCAAACGAGACTAATCGATCGTACAAGAGCCTCGGGACCACTTGAATTGTCGAGGTTGTTAGAAATAATTGCTGATCAGAACGCGTACTAATCCTGATCACCAATCAGATGTGACAATTTTTCATCAGATCGCGGAGAAAATTCATTAATGTCAGACTTATATAAGTCTATTCAGAATTAAAATGTTAAAAATAAAATTATTTAAAGCTTAGGACAATCAGAATTTGACCATTTGACCTATTGAAAAAAGCACTCAAAATTGTTTGAATATTGAGAATTTTAATTTGAAAGCTTACAAGATTGAAGGATCAAACCTTGAAATTGTTTTGTTTATTAAGTTAAATTCTAGAATTATTTAATTTCGAATTTAATTATATAACTAGGCTCTCACTTTTTAACATTGAAAATTTTGAATCGTACACTCTTACATATTCCAATTAAAGTTTGTTTAACTAGAAGAACTCTAAATTTGAAATTGTCTAACATTTTCGAAATTGAATATCACTTTAGTCATAACATAATGTTAAAGTAATTTAACTCGAATAGAACAATATTAAAGCTTTAAATTCGAAAATATAACATTTTTAACAATTTAAATTTCAAATAAGACATTTTTAAATCTTTTAATAAAAAAATGTACGACTTGGGGTTTTAATTATGTATATAATAGTTTCACTTTTTACTTTTATACATTTCAGTTTTTATTTTGACATGTCATTTTTTGTCAAATCATGTCATATATCGAAACTAACTTTAAGTGAGCTCTGAAATGAAACTTTAACTAAACAACAACAAAGAACGATACGTGTTAAAAATATGAAGTTCAGTGCAAAAATTGTTTTAATTTCAACACTTTCTATTGAAAATTATTCTATTGTGAGTTGTACCACTTTGAACGTATAAATTTAAATATGTTCAATTAAAAGCGACCAGCATTAAAGATAGTCCAATTTTGAAAATTTTAAGTTGAAATGATTTCTTTTTATGATTATTCTAGAAAAAAAATAATGTAAATATTAAAGGCTTTATTTGTTTAAAATTGTCTTACAGTCGAATGAAAATTTAAATGTGAACAAAAGTTTATAGGTTGAAATCTGAAATTATCCAATATGCAATACTTCAAACTAAATATTGAAAAACTATTAAGGCTTGCCATTTAAAATAAAAGACCCTCATTTTTTAATTATATAAAATGTGCAGAAATTTAAATTCGAAACCAAACTTTTTATGCATTACGATTTAAAATACTAAAAGTTACTTTTAAAGAAGCAATGATATGCTTGATATAAGAATTCAGAAAATTCATTGTAAAATTGTTAACTATCCGAATTAAATACAAATTAACATTTAGAGAATGAAAAAATTTTATTTTCAAATTCAAAGCAGTAAAATGAACCGATTTTACCCTTGGGCTTAAAATAAAACAATTTCACGAAGAAATATAAAGCGTTCTTTGGCAACAGATTAACTAAAAACACTGCAGAAAGTTGAAATATACATTATGAAGATATTATATTTTTATTCAATTTTGTTATAAAAAGGGCGTACGGTTTTTCCATGATATAATTATTGAAACGTCATCTATACTTTTTTGACCTAATATGATGTTAGGATATTTCACAATCACTATATGTACTACAAAAAAAGTGAACCACTGCAATGCATTCCAATTAAAAAATTGTTCACAGTGATTTTCTGTTTTATATTTGTTGATTCAGTTTACTGGATATGCATGACATATTACACATGCATGATAATGGTAAACTTTTTAGCAAAAGTAGTGATCGGAAAGCAACCTCATTGGATTTAATTCCTGAAAAACTAGGCAGAAAAATGTGAATATAGTTGTATAATTTGCAATGTAATCGTTATCTATAGTTATCCGCTTTTTCTTCATCATGTACAATTTTGATTCAATATTGGATCAGAAAATGATCTTTCCTGTTAAATATTACTCAAATCCCCGCTTTTAAAGTGAATTTGGTGTCATTTCCCAGTTCTTTCCAGATCCCAAAAAATGTCGGGGTTTCCCGTTTCAGTGGCCACTCTGTGCCATTTTACGTCTGCAAATTTTATTAATGCAACTGTGGCTAATGACTGTCACACTGTTAATCTCCAAAGTAAAATAAAGTGAATCACAAAAGTAAATTAAGGCACAATGAAAATTTGCATTCAACATGGGATGGAACAAAATTCAGGCCAATAATTTATTGCGCATTGCTTAGTAGTACACATGCTGTCAATTGTCTGGGACGCTTTCATCAACCTCCGGTTGAAAAATCATGTTTTGGAATTTGGTTTCTACTATAATTTCCAACTACAACCATCATTACTTTAATGTATTAGAAGCATTAGTTTAAAAACAAATGTTTAGGATCATAAGAACCTAAACCCATTCTTTTTAGTTAATGTGGGGTAACTTCTGTAATAAAACAGTTTTCGAAAACTGCTGATGCTGAAGCTATTATTTACAGCCAACTCGAGCTATTGGATGACCGACGGCTCGTGAATATACGTCGGGCACCTATGCTTGGGATGTATGTAAGTACACAGAATAAATGTGATATGATTCACACATGCGTATGTACATATGTGCTATATCCGTAGCCATGTCGTTGTAGGTATACGCCCTAACCAGTGGCATGGCGTATCTCGGCACGGTGGAGACAGACGCGGACAATGGAATCAACCGAGGACAATGCCGAATAATTTAGAATGGCATATAGATATCGAGCTTCCGGCCTACGATGGTTGGTGCATAATAGAGAATAGGAGCAATAGGACACAGCCTGCAGGGCAACTGTGGAGGACACGAAACATCGCTATAAATTAGGCTTAGCCGCTTAGTCTAATGTATGCTTAATGCTTCCAACTCCTGTTACACACTACCTGTATCTTGTTGTTCTCCACTTACCCCCAAGAATTCCCTCACACTTAAGTCATTCATTAGCTTTCTATCCCGACCGCATCTCTTCATCATTGCTACATTTTTTGTTAAAGATTATCATTGATACGTTAATTTTGCAATGACCATAACACTTAGATGTATTCTTTAACTTGACTCGCAATTTTCTCTGAATAAACTGTCTACTCTAAAAAATTTGGAGGGTTTCCCTATTACTCTAATGAATCACCATATCTGGAAAATGTATGCTTCATGTTTCTAACTCGTGTTATATACTACTTGTGTGTTTTTCTTGGAGAGAGTGCCAAACATTTCCTTCGCAGTTAAGTCATGCATGAGATTTCTATTCCAACCATCATCTCTTTGTTATTATTACATTATTTTTAAAGAGTAGCATTGCTAAATTAATTCTGAACAACCCCTAAAAGCTAGTGTTTTTCTTTAACTTGAATTGAATACTCTTTCGATAAGCTGTCTAACTCTGTAACACCTTACCTGCATCTTGTTGTTCTCGACATACACAAAAGTTTCTTTCACACTTACGTGATTAATTAGTTTTCTATTCCACCCACCACCTTTTGACCATTTCTACATTATTTTTAAAGATTATCATTGCTACATTAATTTTGCAATGACCCTAAAAAGTCGATGTCTTCTTTAACTTGACATGTTACTTCTGTGAGTAAACTTTCCACTCCACAAATTTCGGAGATTTTCCCTGTTACTCCTATGAATCACCCTATCTGGAAAATATATATGCTTAATGCTTTCTTCTCCTGTTATACGTTTCTTGTTCTCCGAGAGTCTTAAACATTTCCTTTACATTTAAGGCATTCATTAGCTTTCCATTCTAAGCATAATATCTTTATGATTGTTATATTGATTTTGAAAATTATCACTGCTAAGTTAATTCTGCAATAACCCTTAAAATTAGATGCCTCCTTTAACTTGAATTATATCTTCCCTCGATAAGCTAACACCCTAAATTAAGAGCGTATATTAGTCAATATTGCTGACCAAACTGACTGCGATTTAATTAATGAAAGTTGCAGGTTTTGTGATTCAAAATGTCTGACTTAATTAGTGAAAGTTACTGATTACGTTATTCAAAATGAGTAAATTGAAATAATTGTTGGTTAAAATATCAACTATTAGATTTTATGTTGATGCTTCATCTATTTTAATTGAAAATGCAACCACTGGGTTAAAAAATAAACCACTGTCTTAAAAATTAAACCACTGTCTTCAAATGGTGTCTTTTGCCTAATGATTTATCAGTTTAGTTAAAGCTGCATCTGTTTGATTAAACATATATTTTATTCAGTCAAAATTTAACTTTTTGGTTAAAAACTTATATCTTTTGGTTGAAAATGAAACTATTTCGTTGATATTTGAACTATTTAGTTAAAAATAACATTTGGTTCGGTAAAAATTAATTATTTTAGTAAAAAACTTATCCTTATGATTGCAAACTTAAATATTTTTTTTTAAATTGACATTTCTTATTTGAAATCTCAATTACTTGGTTGAAAGTTAAGCGACTTTGTTAAAATTGATTTCTTTAGTCAAAGATTCCTAATTTTAGTTAGAAATTTATTTCTTTTCTTGAAAATTTAAGTGTTTTGTCAAAAATTCTTAGTTTGCTGGTTTCAAAGTGGAACTAATTTATTAAAAATTCATGTTTTTGTTTAACAATTCATTTTTTTATTAAAGATGCATCTCTTTGGTTTAAAATTTAACTGTTTTCTTGTAAATTTGTTTGTTTCTTTTGTCGAAAATTAAGGTTTTTTAGTCCAAATTCAACTTTTTGGCTAAAAGTTCGCATGTTTTAGTACAAAATTAATCTTCGTTGAATATTCATAATTTCAGTTGAAAATTCATCTCTCTTGTTAAAAATTTATCTATGTTGTTGAAAAGCAGTTTTTCTTTTCTTGAATAATATATTGTTTGTTTTCTTGAAAATATATTTTATTTGAAAATTTAACTATTCCATTTTTGGTTTGAATTGACCTATTTTCTTGAGAATTTAACAGATTGGATCATTCAAAATGACTGATATGAAAATTCATTTTTGAATGATTTATCAGTCATCGAATTGGTATTTTTTGAAACAGTCAAAACTAAGTTCGAATCACTTACTTTTCACAGATTCAAATTTCGAGTGTAGTGCTTCCAAACTCTGTTACAAATTACCTGTGTGCTCACGAGGAAAATGGATGTTTACACTTAAAATCTAAATATTTATGGCTAAAACTATTATTACATTATTGCCATCCTGTGACCAAAATATTAATAATCGCAACTTTTTCACAAGTTTGCATACGGCACAAAACATTGGCTATAAGCTTCATGAAATAACAACAGATGTCGGCAGAATTTTCTACAAATTGACTATAAGCTTCATCAAGCGGCCAATAGATGTATGGCGCTTTCCTGCACTCGGAAAACAACTTTAACATCTTGGATGTTTCACTTTAACATCTCGAAAGTTTCAGTTTACCATAAAAAATTGTTTACGCCTAATATCTCAAAAGATGGCATGTTACGCGTTAATGTTCTTTGACGGCTAAATCGTTCAGTATCGCTTTCTATGCCAATCACCGTCTCTTCATCATTGCTACATTAATTCTGCAATGACCCTAAAAATTAGATGTCTTCTTTAACTTGACTCGTATGTTCTCTCGGTAAGCTGTCCACTCCAGAAAGTTTGGAGGGTTTCGCTATTACTCCAATGAATCACCCTATCTGGAAAATGTGCTTTTCCTGGAGTTGGTGAATATTCGAGTGGTGGAAAAGGGCTGAAGGAACGTAAAGAGCGGAGTTCGGCGATAAATTACGGAGATACGAGGCGTTACAGTTCTCACCCGCACTGTCTGTGCCAATAACCATGACTGTGGGTTGCGGGTTATGGGCGCTTGGTTATATGTCCTCGCAACCAAGGGTTATAGAACCCAGAGCTATGAATTATTATCGCCCATTGTTCCTATCACCGTAAAATTATAACCGTGTGTCTCTCTTTCCATTCTCTTTCGTAAAACTTCCCAAGGACTTAAATCGAAAAATAAAAGTTGCGAAAAGAGATATATGCCCAAATATCGGTACTGTTTTCTGAGCTGGGCACAGTTAATCGTTAATCCGTTAATCTGTCGAAAATTTAACGGAAGTTAATGTTAATCTGCGAAATGAAAACAAATAGAAAAGGTGAGAATAAGTGGAGCAATTTAATTAAACATAATATGTAATTTTTATAAAAATAGCAAGGTGCAAATTGACTACGTTTACTGCTCTTGACAATTGTTCATATGGTGCAAATTGCCCTTCATGAACAGAAGCATATCGAAATTTTCATCTGTCATGCATGACCTCTTCAGCGACAGAGGGCCATGGACCCAATCATCAGTGCTGGTATAAGTCCCAGGTGATCTCAGGCTGTTCTGCGCAAGTCACTAATGGTCGTGTCTCATTCATGACAGCATGTCAATTTATTGGAAAATATTGGTAACATGTGCAGTGCATCAAGTGGTTTATTTCAAAATTTTTTTGAGTTAACGGAGGGTAAAGGAACTTAATTGAAGTCAACAGAAGTTAAAGAGTCCGTTAATCCCGAGAGCCTGTTAACACAATTTCTGCCTTGTTTTGCAAGTTGTTGATTTATTTTTTAAGAATCCTAGATAGAAATTTAAGAAATACGAAAACGAGAAGATTCGAAAGAGTTTCTTTTTCACTATATTAAAATATATCCTAAACGATTTATTTGCTCATTTAGTAGATTTCAAGGACATTGTCGACAGCGAAGAATTTGCTCATGATTCAATCAAGATAAATCGTAAATTTACAACCAAATAGATAAATGCTGAACTAAGAAGATTAATTTTCTACCAAAGAGGCAAATTTCTAACCAAAGAGATCAATTTTCAAATAAAATTATGAATCTTCAACCAAAAAAGTAATTTTTAACAAATTAGCTTAACTCTTAACGAAGTAAAGTTGAATTTTTGACCAAAAAATATCAAATTCTTTTAAACAAAAGAAAATTTTTAAAAACAGATGAATTCAACAACAAAAAGACAAATTAGCAACTTGAAAATGTCAGTTTTCAATAAGAGTTCATTTACAGAAAAAAAAGAATTGTCAACCAATTAAAGAAAGAATTTTCGAAAAAAAATGCTTCAATTTTCTACCAAATTTGTGACTTTTCGAGTCAAAAAGCGAACTTTCGACACAAAAAAAATTATTAAGTTTTAACTGGATAATAAGAATATTCAACCATTTCAAACAAAGAATTTAATTTTAAGCAATAATGATGAATCGACAACCGAGTACTTGAATTTTCAACCTAAAAAAATATTTTTTATCATTGCAACCAAAAATGTTTTTTGTTTCAAATTATACGCAGTTGAATTCAGTAAAAAAACTAATTTTTAATAAAATATTCCGCTTCTAACTAACCAGATTAATTTTTAACCAAACAGTTGCATTAAAAAAATTGTAGAAAAAGAGATGAGTTTTCAACAAACAAACAAAATGCAGGCGAAAAGGGAATCATTTTTTAATGAAATTGTTGAATTTTCAGGATAAAAATACGAATTTTCTACCAAATTGTTGAGTTTTTCAAGCCGAATAGATGAATTTAGAAACCAAAAATATAAATTTTCAACAAAGACATTAATTTGTAGACACATAGTTGAATTTTAAACAAAAATTGTAGAATTTTCACTATAAAAAGATTAATTTCCAACAAAACAGTTTATTTTTTAAACGAAAAGGATAAATTTTAAACAAAATTATTTAATTTTTAATAAAATAATTAAATATCCAGCCAAATAATAAAATTTCTAATAAAAAAGACGAATTCATAACGAAAAAAAAGAGGAAAGAGAGGAAAGACTGTGAACACTGTGAAGCCTGCGAATAAAGAAATAGAAATTTTAATTAATTTTTCATACTTTAAAATATGTAATAAAATAACTAAAAGGGCGTTTCCAAGAAATATGATATCTGTCTTTATAGAATTAAAAGTTTGGATATCGAAATAATATGGAAAGAAATTAGCGATTATATTATATTACGTTTTACTTGTTAGCAAGTTGTGTATTTTAATAAATATTTTTTTAGCATACCTTAAAAAACGTCTGAAAGATCTGTCAGCTTCCAGGTGATAAAAATACATTAGAAAAAAATTAAAAGTCTAAGCAAACAAAAACAGAATAAGAAGATTTTTTTAATAATCTTTTTTTGTTTATATTTTCCAAATTATTTCTTACTATCTTGCTGAGAAATACGTTTTGAACAACTTAGGATCCTGTAATGAAAAGAATAACCTAGAAAAAATATGCTGAGAATAAGAGATAAAATACTATCTGCTGATAGAAATAGATCTGAAAATGTTCATTTTATCGAAAAATTTCATAAGAATAAATTTTCGAGATTTAGAGTACTATGAACACACGCGCATATAATTTTCAAATTTTGTAAAAAATGGTGTCAACAATTTTCAAAATGTGCTCACTTTTCGAATTTTGGTCCAAAATGGCTGGCTAACGAACTTGACCTTTAGTTTCGAACACTAAAAGAGTGTACCAAAGGCCAATCCAATCTGTCAATTCTTTCCAAAGTTATCTTGCTCACAGACAGACAGGCATACAGACAGACACATTTTTCACATATTTTTCGATTTAGGGGGTCTCAAAACGTGGACATTTGACAAAAACCGGGGAGGGGTCAAGTTTTATATAAATCTAATACTTTCTCTGGATGAGAATGTAAAAATATAACATGACCTTTTTTCAATTCTGTTGCTCATCTACTAGCTTTGATCGTTTTTAATTTTTTCCGATGTATTTTTATGTTAGTAGAGAATGATGAATTATTCATCAAACTTTTCAAAGTTAGTTAAAAAAAGTTTAAACACACAAATGATTGACAGAAAAAGCTGAGTGTAAGAGGTGATGCAGGTAATCAGTAAAACAAGGTTAACGCGAGGTGTGTACACCAAACTGAGGTAAAATTTCTGTGATGAGTCAAATATATTTCCGACGGGCTCCGCTAGGTGCAGAACGGTGCAGGCCTGTAACCACGAAAAGTTTACCTCAGTTTGGGGTAGTTAGTTGACTATTACCTTGCCTGAATCATTAACTATGAGGTTTTACACTCCCACTTTATTATGTGCACCCATACATGGTACAAAAAGTTTTTTAAAACAAATAAAATTGCTTTTTTATTCATAAAAAATCCCCTTGTTTACCTAAAATTTAACTTCTCTACTGCTGCGATCCATGGAAGCCGTTTCAATAAAAAAAAGTTTAAAAAAACTTGGCAGAAAATTTTATGCTAGGCTACCCACATGGAGCCTTCAAGAAGAGAGACCAGGTGACAAAAGACTCTCATTATTACGTATCGATACGCTCGGAAAATAGCGTGCGATTGCAGTCGTATGATCGAAAGCAATAGAAAGGGGAAGGTGGAAAATATTTGCGTTTCTCGCGAGGAGAAGAAAAGCGAGGTGTGCCTTCCGCACGAGTAACAGCAATCAGCAACCTGAAAATGCAGCAGGTATACATACGTATAGGAGAAATTCGAACCCATCGTCAATCGTGCGATAGCGAGAAACAGCGCGATCAGTCATTAAATCGTCGCGATTCCCTTTTGTTTCGAACTCCCGCGAGGTTTTTGTTGTTGCTCTATGCTCTAAACTGAAGGGAGCGATGACGATGAAAACTAACGAGAGAGAAAAAGAGAGAATGATAGAGGGTTGGAGGGTGGTGAAGGGTGGAAGAGTGATTCGGGGCGATCGAGCGAAACGTTTTTAATTGTTTCTCGCCCAACCGGCTTTTGTTTCGGCGCTTATGCCTCGTAAACGGGACGTTTAAAGCAAGCGGGTTCTCGTGGCAGAGATCGTGACTCTTTATTATTTTTTTATCTCACCCTCCCACCCCCAAGTCAAGAGAACACCCGCAATGCTGAATTCTCTCGCCCTCGTCTTATATGTCACCCTTTTGTGCCAGGATTCATGTTTACTGACTTGGATCATTTGTTGCAGGCAGATGAGGACATAAAAATTACTTGCAATGTCAGGTTATCGATTCAGATAGAAAAATGTAGAATCCAAGCCTCGAATTCACCGCACTATTGAAGGTATATTAAGATGACGTAACCACATCTTCGAATCGAGTTAAAACCTATTTCATAATTAAGGGCTCATTCAAGGGTAATTTAATGCCCTAATGTCAAATTTTATGATCCATTATTTAAAAAAAAACCGGGGGTAACGCTAGCTTAACGTTAAGCAGACGGAACCCTACGTGAAATAAACGTTCAATCAAGTTCTAACCTATCACATAATTAAGTGCTCATTTAAGGCTCTCCAAAACCACAAAATCATTTTTTCTAAAAGCCACCCCTAACTCTCAAAAACCACCCTGAATTCAAATTATGGACGATTTGTAAATCTGTCCATATCATAATTAAGGGCTTATTTAAGGCTCCTTTAATGCCCTACTGCCAAATTTAATGCTCCACTATTTCTTAAAAAAAACTATAGGTTCCGTCAGATTAACGTTAGGCTAGCATAACCCACGGTTTATTTTTAAATAGTGAAGCATTAAATTTGTCAGTAGGGCATTAAAGGAGTCTTAAATGAGCCCTTAATTACGATATGGACAGATTTACAATTTGTCCATAATTTGTATTCAGGGTGGTTTTTGAGAGTTAGGGGTGGCTTTTAGAAAA
>JAAAKG020110382.1:0-15485 GCA_010014905.2 Druon quercuslanigerum
ACTCACAATTAATTGTACACACAATTTTAATATTTTTCAAAATGATTTGGTACTGAAAGTAAAAATTTCCAGTGTAAATCTGCAACATACACAAAAGTTGTTAAAATTTGTTAATCTTTTTTTAAATATAGTTCGATTTGTTTAAAATCCCAATTTCCACAGAAAAACAGTATCTTAAATTAAAATTATATAAAGCTTCTAAATCTTGTTCAGGTTATTATAATTATTGTTTAAATATTAAAATTAAAATTCCTTTTTCTTTAAAATAACCAATTTCTGCTGATAACGATCACATAACCTTACATTGTTTAGAAATGCTTATTTTCCTTTAAAATCAATACCGATATTTCCAAAAAAGACTGCTAGTTACAATTTAAATTTCACCAAAAAGTTAATCTTCTTCGAAATCTAATTATTCTTTAATAAAAATACAAATTTTCGGTACAAAACGCCAACATAACCTAAATTTGTTTAAAGTTGTGAATCTTCTTTAAAATATCATTTGTTTGATTGAAAAACACAAATTCTAACGAGAAAATTTAACATAATCTAAAAATTTTTAAAGATTGAATCTTGTTCAAATTTTAACAATTTTTGTTTAAAAATACTAATTTTAGGTAAAACACACCAAAATAACCTAAAGTTCTTGAAAATTGTAAATTTACTTGATTTTTATATAAATTGAAATTATTGATGTTCCATTTGATAATATAAAACACTAAAAATAAGTATGTTTTTTCTTATGATCTGGTATTGTTACCGCCAAGATTTTTTGGAAACTTACTTTGTTTGTAGACTTAATTTTAAATATTTTAAATTTTGAATGTAAAAAAACTTCAAGTAAAAAAAAAAGTCAATAAAATTTTTAACAAGAGTGATAACGAGATTTAAAAAAAATCCTTACACCGGTTTTTAAAAATAATATTTGACCTTAAAGCAACATATTAAAAAAATTAATTTTATTTTTGTAACAATCTTAAACAATTTTCAGTATCTACTAAATCAGAGATATTTTCTTGTATAAAAATACGTAACAGAAAAAAAAATTCTATCGCCTTCAAAAAATTATTTCATATTCTGAGAAGTTGGAAAAGATATATGAATGGCCTGCTACAATAAGCTACATTTAGAAAATATTTTCTTCAACCAGAAAAACTGTTTTCTTTCAAACAAATAAAAATTTGCTGGAATGAAACTAATTTTGGTTGTTGTAACAAAATTAATCAAATTTTGTTGTTGAATCAAACAAATATATCTAACAGAAGATTTGATTAAAACAGCAACAAAAATTTTATTGATTTAACCATATCCTTTCCTAAGAGTAGTTTTCCCGAATAACGTTTTTAAATTTTGGTTTAGAGTTATGAAATTAAAGAAAAAATTTATAGTGATTTGTTACACAATTTGTTTTTTGATTTATCCATCAATCTTCATGACCTGAATTACATTTTACTACCACCTATGGAACCTTACTTGCTGTGGCTTCAAGAAAGAAATCACGTAGCATGCACCAGGGACGCTGGTCTTTTGTAGGTGATCCTAGGGGGCCTTTCTTTGCCAGCGTTGGATAAGACAGAAACGAAGAAGGATATAAATTTCAATGTTTCTCAACTTAAAAGTCTATTTCCCTACCAGACTTCGAACGAGAAATTTTAAACCAAGTTTAAAGCGATAGACTAATCTGACAATGTTTAGTAGAAAATTACTACCAAATAGTAATCTACAATTCTACTTCTCTAATTGCAATCTGCTCATAGCTTTAAGTTTGTTTCGTAGTAATGCTTTTTTTATTACTTTATTTCGAGATCGCTGTTCTTTGCGGAAGCTAAAGTTGTGAAAGAAGCAAACCAGTTTCTAACATTAATAGATTTAATGCTTTCACGATGATTCATTATGACAAAAGAGATGAGAGCTGACCTGAAACTGGGGTATCAGGTTCTTATGTATACTCTCTACGATGCCTGTGATTGGCCAGAGCCCCCCACCATGGAGACAGGAAGCACCTGATTGGCCAATCAAGTCTTATTTAAAAAATCCGGAATGAGCGAAAGTCAAATCGGATTGAAATTATAACCGTTGTCCCTATTGATGTTATCAGGGTGCTTTAAGATTTCGATTGCTTCTCTATGTTTTCTTGGAAACATATTGTGTATTTTTGCGATTACGGTTGTTTTATCAAATAGAATGTTATTTCCTGTTTCGATATGCTGTTCAGCTAGTGCTGATTCCGTGAAATGTTTTAGCCTGACTTTACTCTCATGTTCCTTTATGTGTTGGCTCAACGCTCTCCCGGTTTCTCCAATATAGACTTGGCCACAAGAACAAGGGATTTTATATACACCTGGATCGCTGAGAGGTGCCTGTTTGTCTTTAGGATTGTTTAGAAGTTGTCCTAATTTCGCAGGTGGTTTAAATATGGTCTGGATGTTGTGTTTGTTGAGAATTCTTCCTATTTGTTCTGTAGGGATGTTGTTCTATTTGGATGTAGTGTAGGACAGTGGTCGTTTTTTTCTCTCTTTCTTTATTTGGTTGTCATAAATTGTTTTCTTGGGTCTATTTTCTTATTGCTTTATAATTTCGTTTAATTGTGTAATCGTTGTGTATTAGGTTTTGTTTAACGTTTTGTAATTCCTTTTGTAAATCACCTTTATCTGTAATGGAGACAGCTCTGTATACAAGGGAGTTAATGGCAAATTGTTTTTGAGATTGTTGTCAATGAAAGGATTCATATAGCTACCTGTTTGTATCGGTTCGTTTTCTGTAAACTTCATGTCTTACTTTATTATCCGATTTTTTGTAAACTAATACATCCAAGAAAGGAAATTTTTCGTTTTGTTCAATTTCCATGATGAATTGGATATTAGGATGTAATTGATTGATGAAATCGAAAAACTTATACAGTTCATTAAGTCCATATAGCCAGATGAAAAAAGTTTCGTCCACGTAATGGAACCATAATTCTGGTTTAAGCTTGGATTTATTGAAGATTTTTTCTAGATGTTTCTAGATAGTTTATAGATATTCCATAAGGATGTTGTCTATTACAGATGAGATTGGAGATCACATTGCTACTCCTAAAGTTTTTTCATAGAATTGATTATTGCAAGAGAAGTAAGTATTGTAGTATTAGTAGTAATTGAGACAGTGTTTTATCTAAGGTATAAGCTCGTAGATGAAGTTTGCAAACGATATAATAATATCAATTGTATCAGAGATTGGTACTTTCGTAAAGAGAGCATGATAAGTCGAAACTGACTATAATGTCTTGGGGTTGAATGCGAATTTGTTGCATCTTTTTGATAAAGTCAAAAGGTTTTTGGACGTAAGTAACAGAGTTTCCTGTGAAAAGATTCAGTTTATTGGCGAGGAAGTGTGCTAGCTCTTAAGTAGGTGAGTTTATTGCGCTGACGATCGGTCTGAGTGGAATGTTGTTTTTGTGGATTTTTGGGAGTCTGTAAAGTCTTGGAGAGATGGGATTAGTAGGTATTAATTTAGATATTGTTTCTATGTCAAGTTTAGTGTTTTTAGAAGAGTTTTTGTTTTACTGAATATTGTCCTTTTTAAGTTCTTTGTATGTATCGTCAGTTACAATGTACATGATTTTGTTGTTATAGTTTTCTTTATTCATTATTACAGTTGCGTTCCCTTTATCTGCGGGTTTTTTCTTGTTTTGTTAAGTTTGCGGAGGGAATTTGGGCTTGGCGCAAAATGTTTGCTATTCTACGTCGTACGTCATTCGCTTTTTCAGGTGGAAGGCTATAGATTGTGGATTCCAAATTACTGATGATTTCTTATTTCGGGATTTTGGAGGGAGCTACTGCAAAATTTTGTTCTTTGGATGAGACTGAAAACATTTCGTTGCTTAAAGGATGGTCAAAGATGTTTTTCACAGTGTTAGTTAGTGGTGTTTGTCCTACTGGAAGTAATCTGCAAAATTTTATTTTTTGTTTTTGTGTTTGAAGATATTTAATCCGTTGGGATTGGTCAAATGATATGTGGTCCAATGTAGGCCAAATGTCAAATCTGAGATTATTTAATAGGAAAAGATGATGTGCTGTATTCTTTCTTTTAAGAGAAGCAAACTTGTTTTATGCAAAATTGATTTCAATTTTGATTTTTCCAAATTATTTTTCAATCGTAAGAATTTTGGGGCAATTTAAAAACTGTTTAAAAAAAGCTAAGAATATTACTAGCTTACCTTGAGAAGTCCTGAGCTTACTAACGGTATTAGTTTTAGTAAAATAAAGTCTCCTTGTACAGTTAGTTTAATAATAGATTTAATGCTTTCACGATGATTTATTATGATAAAAGAGATATTTTGGATTTCTATCGCGTACAAAACTATGAAGTTTGCTGACGTTTCGTGAACATTGCAGCTCACTTCTTTAGGTCTGACCTAAAACTCAGGTATCAGGTTATGTTGTTGTTGTTCTGGTTATGTTGGCGAAATTCGTAGTTTTGTACACGATTAAAACCCGAAATATCTCTTTTATCAGTTTCTAATATTCTTAGCCACCGCACTACCATTGCAGTACCATCAGCTACCGCACGACGACCCCTATTTAAAATTTTCTTTAATCTCTGGTGTTTTTTATGTGGCGTATTTATCAAATTATTCAGGAATCATCCAAGCAATTTTAATTTTGCAAATGTAGATAGAAATTAATAATTTAAAAAAACTCTTTAAGCTGACACAAGTTATTTGAAAGATATTTACGATTGAAAATTTGCAAACTTGTTACATTCTCATTCATGAGAGTGTAATGTAATCGTCCAAATTTTAGAATTCTGCTTTTTAACGAATCTTCACGTTTCGGCACTCACAGAGTCCAAAAATTATTTGTAAAAAAATGTTCAGTGTCTGTATGTATGTATCTCTGTATGTCTTGTTGTATGTCTGTATGTATGGTTTCCTGAATGTTGTAGCCACGCTAAAATTTGAAAAGTTTGTCTAATCAAGTCAGCCTTTGATAAACTTTTTAAGGGTCCCAAAATGAAGGTTAAGTTTATTAGCCAGATATTTCCAACCGAAATTGAAAAATGTAGAGCATTTCCAAAATTTGAAAAAGTTTCTTTTTCAAGGATCAGAAATTTTTGTGAAAGTCTCTCAGAGATGGATAAAATACTTACAAAGTATCCGAATGAAAATTGCAGTTAGATGCAAATTAGAAAATTTATATACTTTTCAAAAATTTGTAAAATGTTCAAAAAATAGAAACAATTATTTTTTTCATAGTTTCAACAATTTCATTCAAAATTTCACTAGATAACAGATATATTTCAAAATCATCCTATGCACATGTTTCGATCAGATCAACAATTTTAAAAAATAGAGCTTTTTCAAAATTGCAGATAAATTTTTACATTCTCATTCATGACTGTCATTTAATCGTCCAAATTTTCGATCTCTGGTTTTCAACAGATCTTTACCCTTTAACATTCACAAAATTTGAAAATCAAACAATTTTGTCGGTGTCTGTCTGTCTGTATGTCCGTTTATCTTTATGTATGGTTACTTGAATATTCTCGTCACGCCAATTGACTCAGCATTTTAAACACATCTTGAAGTTTTTAGAATTAATTAATTAATTATTATTTCAACCAAAACTTAAAAATTTCGAGCATTTAACAATTTTTTTAAAAAATTTCTTTGAAATTTTAGAAATTTTCGCCAAAGTTTCTTATAGACGGATAGAATACTTTTAAATTATCCCAATAAAGTTTTTTTTCAATTTTGACGAAAATTATAAAATTTATATACTTCGAAATTTTTGAAAATATTCAGAAAAATAGAAAAAAATATGTTTTCGGTAGATTAGAAAATTTCATTTCAATTACTAAGTTTAACTTACAAATTATCCTATTGACATTTTTAAATTCGATAAAAATTTAAAAAGTTATGTGCTTTTCAACATTTTCAAAATTTTCAGAAAACGCAACAAAAAAATTTATATATATAAATTTAAAAAGAATTTTAAAGAGTTACAATGAATAATTCTTTGATTTTGACACCAAAATATGAAAACGATTAAGCTTGAAGTATTTAAATTAAAAAAAGTATTAATTTTAAACGCTTGTTTATAACAGTTGAAAAATATATCTATTTCTCAAATAAAAATTTATGATTTTTTTCAAAACATGAAAATATTATTTTTTATTCCTTATTATTTGAAAGCACCAAAAATAACCATCAATTATTATAATTTTCTTATTTCTTAAAAATATTTCAGAAAAAAAAAGATTTTTCAACAAAACAATTCAGAATTTAACTAAATATTTAAAATTTGAACAAACAAGTTGCATTTTTGACCTTTAAAGAAGAATTTTCAACCAAAATGATTAATTTTCTGCCAAAAGATCAAAAATTAAATAAATGAAATTTTCGAAAATAAAAATAAATTTTTTAACTAACAAAGTACACTTTATATCCCAAGAGGTGAATCTGAAAAATTAAATCTTTAACAAGATACTTCAACTTTTAACAACGCAGTTAAATTTTTAAGAAAAAAAGATTAATTTTTTACTAAAAAGTAAAAAAATTGTTTCCAAATATATGAATTATATACCGAATTTTCTACCCGAAAATATTTCATTATAAAGGAAGTTTATTTTCTACGATTAGTTAAACGTTTAACCAAAAATAAACATTTTCAACAAAAAAAGATGATTTTTGACCAAAATACATGGATTTTTAACTAAAAAACATCATTTTTTCACTTAATACTTGAATATGATTATAGAAAATATCAATTTTTTAATTAAATAATTTGTTACAACATACATCAATTTTCAACCAAATAGTTGAATTTTCAAGTAAATTGTTAAATTTGGAAAAAAGGAATTGTCAACAAGAAAGTTCAAAATTCAATAAATAATTCAATTTTTAACCAGAAAGATTATTTTTTGATTAAAAAGAATAATATTTCTATAAAAAAGGCAAAATTTCAACAAAATATATGAATTTTTATCCCAATAGTTTATTTTTAACCAAAAACATGACTTTTTAACCATAAAGATTAATTTTTTTGTCAAAAACATGTAATTACAACATATCAAATAAATTTTTACCAAATAGTTGAATATCCTACTGAAAAATATCAATATTCAACCAAATAGTGAATTTTTTTTTACCGATAGATTTTTAAACAAAAATAATATAATTAAATTTTCAGTTAAAAAAAAATTATTATTCAACCGAAAAAGAAACAATTTGTCAAGAAAATATTTTTAATAAATCAACCAAATAGTGAAATTTTCAACCAAACGAGAAAAGTTCAAAACCAAAATAATTGGTTTTTTTTAGTTGTTTTTTTATTAATTTAGTTTGCATTGAATTGTAAATGCGAAGAAAAAAGTGAAAAAGGGGAAGTTTGACGAATACAGAGAGAAAAAGCAGAATTTTTATATTTTTTATATTTTGGAAGTAAATGATAATTTTTTTTAAACAGAGTTATGAATAATTTTTTATATTTCAATAATAAATTTTGTCATTGCTATTCTAATCTTTACCAAAACGGAAAAAATCTGCCTCCGTCCGGATTTGAACCATGAACGCTACTACTCATGAGTAGAGCGTTGACCAATTACGTCCACCAGACGTCAACTATACCTTGTGAAATTTTTCTAATAAATAATTCAGTTGGAAGAAATGTACCGAAGGAGTATACAAATTTAAGCAAATTAGTTTATTTTCTAGTCCAGGGTATCGATTAATTATTTTATGTTAAACGATCAAATAGTGTCTAATATTAGTCTAATATTTCGAAAAGCGAAAAAAAATCTGCCTCACCTTAGATTTGAACCATGAAGGTTGCGGTGGCGTAACTGGTTAAAGCTCTACTCAAAGACAGTAACGTTCCAGGTTCAAATCCCAGCTGAGGCAAATTTTTTTTCTGTTCTCCAAATATCAGGCCAGAAATCGATACTATTTGACATTTTAAAACAAGAAACAATAGTTCAGGGACGCCCTCTTTAACACCTACAATAGTTATTCTGCACTTGAGAATTTCATTTCCCTATTCCATTGAAGTTTTTTTTCTTCTTAAGAATAACTTTTGTAAAGCCTGTCAAGAAAACTCGATAGGCTATTTGACATGGTGGCATTTGCAGAAAGTCTCGAAATATCGGAAAACGGAAAGGAAGTGATTCGACATATTCGAACGTTAGAGAAAAATTAGTTTCTGTCGACGGACCATTCCTTCTGCCACACACCAGCCGGATTGCGATTAAACCGGAAAATATTCTTCGGACGTACTTTCGGAAAACGTGCCTGAAATAATCGCTGATCGACGGTCTGGCTTAAGTTAATAAGGTACCAGTTGGTGAACACCAGAATGTAGTGATGTGACCTGTGAGAGCGAAAACGAGGATTCCCAACCAGAGTAAATAAATCCCTAGGAGCTGATTTTCTCCTTTCTTATATGCTTTTGCCTCGTTTCATCAAATTTCCACCTGGTGCTTTCAACCCGTTTAGAAGGAAGCCAACAGAGCGATTGTTGCTATATACCTTTTTTATGGTTGCTGAAGAAAGTCTTTACCAAGAAAAAGGAAAAAAATGAAACAGTGTTGTATCAGCTCGCAGGTTAGTTTTTAGGCTCGTATGACAGGAAACACAAGTGTTGGATTTATTTTTTTGAAAAAGTGTTTGATTAGATTCACCTGGTTTCTACTTCTGTTTTTTGAATAATTATAACTTTATAGAACCAGCAAGAAACTATTAACAAAATTTCAAGTTGCGATGTGAACAACAAATTTTAATTTTAAAGGAATCTGCAATATCGACAGGGACAACAGAGACCTTCAATCACTGTAGATATCTTTTTCAATTAAATCTTTTTTTTGAGGAAAAATATTTTTTTCGCTCCACTGGAACTTCTTATGTGCAGTCAGGTGCTTTTCCATTAAGCTATTAGAGAGATTGGAATAAGAACTTTAATTTAAGAAAATAATGCTAATTTTTAGCAAGTTGTTCATGTTACAAATAATTATTGCAAAGGAATCTGTTATATCATCAGCGGATGGTACTTTAATGATAGTTATCAAACGCTAAATAATTTCTGAAAAAGAATTAATCCTAAATTCGAAAAAATTCTTTTATATCTAATCTTATATAAACGTTAAGAATTTTCTATTATTGAAGATTCTCAACTTAATCGGTTTTGTGGATTTTCTACCTTCGCGGTTGTGAAGGGTTATCTACTGTCGGTAAATTACCATCGACTGATTATATAACAGATTCATTTAAAATATATTTTTCACCACCGTGAAAATATAAATCAACCTATCGATCAAGTCAACTCTTCAATTAAAAGAAAATTCTCACTGTCATTTTCAGACTAGATGGAAAAAACATTTTTTTAATTTTTAAATAATTTTTTTTCTGAAAACCCTCGTTGGTCCACTGGAAATCCAACCACAGAACTTCCGATTGTAGGTCGGGTGCTTTCCCGTTAGGCTAATAAAGAGATGGAAAGAAGAAGCTTTTTTCTGATATGGAAATTACTTGTTTTCTTTCTAAAATTGTTTTTTTTTAGAATTTTCAGAATCAAACTTCCTCTTTTAGAACATTTATATCTTTCTAGAAATAACGCTCAATGATTTAAAATTTTTTTTATTTATTTGTGGGAGCAAAAGTTCAATTTTGTTAGTTTGGGCTATGAATCTCTATGGATAAGAAATCACTTGTGCTCTTTATAATTTTTTTTATTGTCTAGATCATACTAGCTCGTTTGAAACTTTCAAAACTTCTTAGAACTAACGCAAATTGATTATAAAAATTTTAAATTTCATTGTGGGAGAAAAATTCAAATTTTGATAGTTTGGGCTATAAATCTCTATGGATATGGAAATTACTTTTTCTTTTCAATTTTTTTAATTATCTAGATCGTACTAGCTCTTTTAAAACATTTATAACTTCCTAGAACTAATGCTAAATGATTCGAAAATTTTTGAATTTTGTTGTGGGAGAAAAATTCACGTTTTGATAGTTTGGGCTAGTTTTCTTTCTAATTTTTTTTAATCACCTGGATTGTACTGCTAAGAGATTTATAACTTCCTAGAACTAGCGCTAAATGATTCGAAAATTTTGAATTCCTTTCTGCGGCAAAAATTCCAATTTTGCTATTATGGGCTGTAGATATTTATGGATATGGAAATTACATTGTTTTCAACAATAAGTATGCATTTTCATCTAAAATATATTAATTTTTAACTAAAAAAAATTAATTTTAAATAAAAATGGAATATTTATATTTGCAATTGAAAATTAACTTTTAACTACTAAAAAATTTAGAAAAAAATATTTAACTTTCTTAGTCGGAAGATGACCTTTTATGTAATTGATGAAAAATCAAGGAGCAGAGTGGAAATTTCAGTTTAGAAAATTCATTTTCAAATAAAAATAAATAGACTTCAACCAAAAAAGTTAATCAATTCTGGTTTTAATTTTTGCTGATTACTGATCAAAATAATTTTCTGAAGAAACGAAAAAATTATTTTGAGAAGTAGTCAGCAAAATTTAACATCAGAATTAATTAACTAATTACCCTGGTCGATAAAATAACATCATTGCTTTAAAATACCTTACAAATAAATATAAAATAATATTTGATATTTTTACCAAAATAGATTTTAATTTAAAAAAAAACAGTTAATTTTAAGCCAAAAAACAAATTTTTTACAAAATTGTTCAATAATTAATGAAACAGTTGCCAAAAAGACAATTTTTCGAGGAAAGAGTTGGGTTCTAACCAAAAAAAGATTTTTTAATCAAGAAAGAAAACAGATATAGACCAATTTGTCTAATTCTTATTTAAAAAATTTGTTTTACACAAAAATTTATGAATTTTTTACGAAAATGATAAATATGTAACCTAAATAATTGAATTTAAAAAAATAATTAAATTTTTAACTAAAATCAAATGGAAAAATATGTGTGTAATTGATATATAGTAAGCAAAATGATTTCTTTTACAAAATTCTATGTAATAAATGAAAAGTTAACATCATGGCAGTTGACTTCTCAACCGAAAATAATCATATTTTCTACAAAAAGATAAATTTAAAACTAAAAAGCAGAATTTTTGACTGGAATAGTTAAAAACTGTGGAAATTACTGGCCCAACAAGGATTTATTATTACACTATAAAACAATTTTCGTTTCTGGGTAAGCTTGATTCGCTTCGTGAGTTTTCTCACCCGTTCCTTCAAACATCATTCTTTTTGCTTTTTTTACGTTAATTTTAAGGCCCATGTTCTTCATGCTTGTATTCATTTTAATCAAAATTCTTTTCAAGTCTCCGATTGACTCTGCCATAGCAACCTTATCGTCTGGAAACGCTAACTCACGTACCCACGCACTAACCCATGTACCCTCGCACTGACCCACGTACCCACGTACTAACCCACGTACCCTCACTTCAGTATTTTTTAATCTGGTTAAATTTCATTTTTGGTCCTTTTTAAAATTCGTATGTAATAAATTTTTTTCATCATCATTCAGAAATGATTAGATTTCTAAGAAGAATTACAATTCTGAATAATTTTCTGTAACAAATCATTGGTATTTTTAATTAAAAAGTTATTAGATTTTAAAGAATATGTTTTTTAACATTAGATTATTATAAAGAAATTCGGCCTATGTTAGTGATTTTGATTTAAAATTAAAATTTTTATTTAAAAATCATTAGCTTTCTAAAAAAAAATTCTAAATTTTCGAAAAATGTTAGGTGAAGCTGACCATTTACATAAAAAAATTACAATATTTTAAAACAAAAATCATTATAATTTTAAAAAGATTTGGACTGCATTAATAATTTGGTTTTTTGAGAGTGTATTTTATCGAAGGTTCTAATTTTTTATTCAATAAATTATGTATTAAAAAATATCTACAATTTTAAAACAATTTTAGGTTATGTATTGAAAAATTTATTAGATATCAACGATTAAAATTTTTTTATTTGCTTTTTTCGGTTTTTTTAGCATTTTTTACCAAAAATTAACATTTCAAAATGATAATAATTTTATTTAAATTTCAGTGTTTTTGTTTAAAATTATTAAATGTAAAAGTCTCAAAAATTTAGAAATATGTAGCTCTCTTTTATCGGGGATGAGGTTTTTATTTTTAAAAAAAGAAAAAAAAATTATAGAGGATACAGTACTTTTTAAAAGTTTTTAGTTATGTTTTTATCTTATACCGAAAACCGACGTTTTTATTTTATAACCGTATTTTCGGTTTGCGGTTTTCAGTAAAAATATTGACATAGATTTTAAATAAGATATATAATTTTTGAACACTTTAAGGTTACGTTAACGTTTCTAACCGAAAATCAGTAGTTTTAAAGAACAATCAATCAATTTCAAAAAAATATTTACAATTTAAAGGACCTTTTTTATGTCATGATATTTTTAATTTTAAAAATATCGGATAATTAAATTTACAACTTATACAGAATTTTTTATTTCTTGGCTTTTTTTTCTGGAAATGGGTATATAAATTTTATTTTATTTTGCAGTATTTACAAGATATTTGGAAAAGTTCGAGCCTTTTAAAAATATATCAACAACTTCTGGAGGTCTGGAAAACATGAAAAACATTTTATGAATTTTGGAAAATGCTTCCATGTGAAAAAAATTGTCTTAAAAACTTTAAAATTTTGAAAGAAATTTTAAGAAAAATTTTGTATTCACTTGAAACTTTTGAACATTCTTTTAAAGCTTCTAAACTCTTTATTTAAAATCTTGAAAAAAAATCTGTATTTTTTAGAATTTTTTTACAGTTTATAATTCTTTTTTAATTTTTATCTAATCTTTTAAATATTCCTACTCTTTTCTAATTTTAAAGAAATCTTTTTGAATGTTTTGCATTATTTTTCAATTTTCTTAATGGTTCATTTTTTTAAAACAAAAATTGTAATTGGGTAAAAAAAACTGAAAATAAGTATATAAATTTTATTTTATTTCGCAGGATTTACGAGATATTAGGAAAAGTCCAAGCCTTTTAAAAAGATATTAAGGACTTTGAGAAGTCTGAAAAAAAACATTTAACAAATTTTGTAAAATGCTTCCAACGTTTAAAGTATTTTAAATTGAGTGAAAAAATTGTCCTAAAAACTTTCAAATTTTTAAATATTTTTGCAATATCTTTCAATTTTCTTTATCGTTATGGTTTTATAACTATGGTTTTTGGTTAAGGAAACTCTTTTTTTTATTTACAATTTTCAAAAACTTTTAAATTATTTAAATTTTGCAAATTTTAGAAATGCACTAAAATGGTTTTAAATCTTTATAAATATTATCTTAAAATTAATTTTTAAAAGTAAAAAAAAACTTCTTAAAATTCTTTCAAGGAACCTAAAGACTAGACTTTTTTTATTGTCTTGCAAATTTACAAAATCCCTAAAATCATGGCAAAATTTTGAATTAAAATGTTTTACACCCGTTTTCAAAGTTTTAGGAAATAATAAAAAATGTTTTGTAATCTTTAAATTTTCTGTTAGAATTTAATATCTTGGCGTCCTGCAAATTAAATTACATAAAATTTGTTTAAATCCTGAAAAATTGAAAAAATTGAAAAAATCGAAACCATTTAAAATTTTCCGAAAAGTTTTTTGAAAAATTAAATTTGAAAAGAATTCAAGAATATTAAAAAGCTAATTTATTATTAATTTTGTCCAATTATTTAATTTCTAACTTAATTAATTTTTTTTAATTTCGTAAAATTTATAATCTTTTTATAATATTCATGTTTAAAAGCAGTCTCAGCGTTTAAGACACTTTTTTTTTGCCTCGATTTTCATGTAGTTGAATACCCTTGCTCGAGGCGTAAGAAAAATAATAGAGCAAAGGCACTTTCTCGTTGCAATTGAGCCACTCCAACATCTGACGCTTTTACTTTTCCGCGAAACAATTAAGGTCGAGAACATCTATTATTCTCTCTTTTGCATTTTTTTACTTTAGTTTCAATCTTTATCCATATTAAACTTCCCTTTTCTGGCAGAAAAAACTGAAACTTAAAAAAAATTATTTTCTAAAGTTACAAAATTACGGGGATAAATAAGGAACATGTGGGGTAAAGTGGTACAGTCACACTTTATACCCTACAGGGATAAAAAAAAATTAAAATAATTAAACCTTTGTTTTGATCACAAGTTTGGCGAAATTAGCAAAAAATAGTTTCTGAGAGATTAATTTACTTATTATTAAAGTCAACTTTTGTTAACACTCGAGAAACAATATATAATTTCTTTTAACTCAAAACAAAATTAATTGAATCTTAAAAAATCTCATTATTGCTCCTTCTGAAATAAACTAATTTAAACCAAAATTACAGAATCTGAAATTAATAGTTTTTGAAAGTAAAAATTTTGTAATAAAAAAATTATAAACTATTTTTTTTGCGAATCTAATTTATTAAAGTTCGCAGGAATAAATCGCCACAATGAAAAAAAACTGTAAATATATTTTCTTGAAAGAACGATAATTATTGTAGCGAATATTCATTAATTAAGAGTACTAATTAAATAAAAATACTTTATTTAAATTCATTAAGGATTATATTCTATATATTATTCCGTGTTATGGGGCACAAAGTCCGAAAATGGACAGTTTTTGAGTTAAAGAGGGTTAAACGTTCAACCCTTTTAATAAACATTGCAGACAATCCTTAATGCAACGTTTCGTACCTAACAACATCGGATTTGACGCAATTGTGAGAGAAGATTATATTGCCAGGCATGTTACTGATTTCGCTAATCAATTATATAATCCGGAACCACAAAATCCTCGAGTTATGGCGTGTATTGATGGCTTATACTTTTACACTCATAAGAGCAGCAACTTTAGGGTTTTGCGACAGTCATATTGTGTTCACAAAGGACGGCACTTAGTCAAATCTGTATTAATAGTTGCACCTGATGGTTACATTCTCGACATTTAAGGACCGTTCTTTTCTGACAGTCGTAATAAAGATACTACTATATTACAACATGAATTCGCAATAGACGCATGAAGGAATGAGAAGGTGGTTCCAAGAAGACGATATTGTCATTGTTGATAGAGGATACCGAGATGCCACTAAACTTTTGGCGCGTTTGGGTATTATCTGGAAAATGCCAGCTCTTCTTCCACGACATCAGCATCAGCTTACAACAGAAGATGCTAACGAATCGCGTCTAGTGACAAAGACTAGATGTATCGTCGAAGCTAGGAACGGAAACATCAAATCAATTTCCGAATTCTTATAGCAAGTAGTACAGATACAACACGTTCCTAACCTAGGCGATTTTAGTCGAATGGCTGGTGCTATAATTAACAGATACCATAATTTTCATGGAAGGAGCTGATGCCTAAATGGCCAATGATTTACTGGCAAAATCTAAGAAACCGAATTTCGTGCAAGCGCTGGTTGATGCAGAAAACCTTAAGACAAGGAACGCCCAACGATGGGTTCAATTAGATGCGAGCCAATTATTAGATTTCCCAGTCCT
>JAAAKG020110393.1:0-10300 GCA_010014905.2 Druon quercuslanigerum
CGTGTATAGATTTTTAGAATTGTCATAGAAAAGCTTAGGTCAATGACCCGTTTGAGAAATAAATAAATTGTATTCGATAGATTAAGAGAATCGGCATAATCGATTAAATTTAAATTTAACTTGTGACTAACACCTATGTATCTAATGTTGAAATTATTCGTTATCGACCAATAAAAAATCGTGAGGTTGGACGTAGTCTAGGTACGGGCACGCAATCCCGAATTATATTAAATTTCCAAAGAATTAGAATGTAAAAGAAATAGCTAGGAAATAGGGAAGACTATGTAAGAGTTAGATTAAGTATTTTTGAATAAATTGTCAGTATCATGCAAGAATCTCATGCCTTACTCAATTGACCTTTTCCCTTGTATTGATTACTTTTAATGTTCTGTAGAATAAGCTGGGGATACTCATCCCTCATTTAGTTAACTCTCGCGATATAGCGTTTATAGTAAGGCTCACACATTTGCGTGGTTACAATATATATATATATATATATATATATATACTTTTAATAAAATTAAAAATGGATGAATTTCTGTAGAAGAAGGAGATTTCTTTGAGTCAGAGATAACGAGAGTAACTTTAACATGAAATGAAAGAGATGCGGTTTATATTTATCTTTGTAAAAACTGCGGAAGTTGCACTTATGTAGAATACGTATAACAACTGAACAGTAGTATTTGTTTCAGGGTGATATTATTCATCGTATGGTCATTCCTGAGTAAATCATAAAGAGCGTTAAATGGATTTAGAAATAGAATGGCTTCCTTTAGAGCACAGAAGGCGAAACTTTCATTTGAAAGGTTTCGGGCCATAGTGCTGTCGAACTGACGGAGATGATAACGAACATGTTGAAATGTTTAGTCGTACTTATGTGAGAGGACAAATGTTGACCCGAATATGTGGATTAAAATGACATTTATGTTCATTTTGGTGAAAATTAGAATATTGACTCAGTTTGGTTCATTCTGAAATTGGAATTATATTAAAATACATCGAAAAACTAAAACAAAGTTGAAGAAACTACTAAAAAGCAAGCAATCGAAGTCTTGATATTAATATGATTAAAGGGAAAATTGAGAAAAAGTTGTCCATTTTTTTCATATGCAAATGCAGAAAAAAAATATATCTGATATAAGCAGTGTATTTAATTAATAATTCTCGACTTCGTTATGTACAGAAATATATCATATACATTCAGGCTTAGGTAAACTGACTTTTGACATATACCCTCTTCTGCGTCACTTGAGATTTTCGCATGGATTCGTCAAGGGTCCTGAAAAATGAAATTCCACAAAAATTTCTTTGCCACTTGAAGTTTCTGCAAACTGAAAAAGTTCAATTTGAGGAAATCGATAGAAAGCAGCGGGCTGTTGTTTTTTATTGCACAGGGTTTGAGCTCACCGTTTCAGTTTATAAAGTTTTACTTTACGCGTGCTGCAAAGTTTATTGCACCACACATTCATATAATTGTACTCAGGGGAAAACCGTCGAAAAGAAAGTACCACGCTCTATAAAAGACGTAAACGTTTATAATGGGATAAGTTTATTGCGGAAATGAATATATGAAATTAGGAGAATATCCAATTATGGGATTGTAGGAAATAAATGTTAATTCCAAAAATTTAGTGAATAAAATTTTCATATGCAATATTTTGTATAGAAAGAAGCAAATCCAGCTATATCTTCAGAGAAGGGTGAGAGAAATCGATACTTGTAATTCGCTTTTCACATTACATGAATTGGCTGTCTCGTAGATAGACAATTTCCTCTTTCTAACTGAATTTATACAAAGGGGAATGGTCGCCAGATTCTGTCGTTCAGAATTTACCATTAATTTGATGTGTGATAAAGTATTCATCTTTTATTTTTGAATGAAGAAAAGAAAACTTGATTTTTTTCTCTTTTCAATGTGGTTGTAATAAATTGGATTTAAGTCTACAAGAGATTGCTGTAAAAGTAGAATGCTTTTTGCTTTAGAAAACTACAAAAAGTTTAAATGACAAGTATATTTCCATGTAAACCCGTAAAAGAGGTTCTTTTAATGAGAATGAAATAAAGTAATCATTAGGAAGTGGCTACGATTCATGACATAAAATTTACCCCCTATATTATTAAACTGTCACTTTTGACGGTTGTCACACATAAAAAGAATGGGGTGGTATTTTGGTATACATTCACTGAGAGTTCTTAACACACATATTTAGTACGGAAAGATTAAAATATTAATCGATATGTAAAATCAACACGTACTGCAAGCTGATGTTCAAAGTGAGACTACGCAGATAGATTATTAATTTGGGGCGTACGGGTGTCGCAGGTTTGATAAATTACAGGTTGGAGTGTGAATGAGGATGTGCGTTTGACACATGACATTTGTATGTCACTCGAATCACTTGATCGGATAAATTTGGAATATTAGACATCAGACACAATATTTAATAGCCACAGAAGTCTAATCCGTCAGATGAATCGACAACTATGTATTGTCAGTGACAATGTGCTCTAAAATACTCAAATAAAAAAAAAAGAAAAACTACCCTTGACTTCTATCAAGGTCTCTTGAACAAGTTTAGGTTTGTAATGGAATTGGCAACTGAATGCCACGTCACTGTTTTTTTATATTGATATTTTATCAACTATAAGTTACGTGGGACACTAGTCACTGCATTTTTCAAATTTTTTAATCTTTTAATATTAATATCAATATTTTAGTTTGTGAAATATACTAAACTCCCAATATGAGAATAGTTTCAGTTATGCCTTGGCTTGGTCTAGATCATAAATTGGGGGAATTTAAACGTAAATCGACAGGGCAACGTGAATTATTTCTGTTCGATTTTCGCGCATGGTGTCACCTGGTACAACTGAAGTACTGAAGGTTCTGCGCGCGGGCTGTTTGTCATGGTTGACTGAGCACATCCTCTCTTTCAGCCATGCCTCTCCTCTCATCACGAAACTGCGGAAGAAATCAGTTCTAAGAATATCGTGAACCGTGGGGTCTTATATCGAGAGATCAGGGTATGTTGAGATTGTAAAACGATGCCCGAAGCTTCTTGCGAATATGTTAGCTTAAGATAAAATTATTTTTCAATTATGAGATGTCAATCGCTTACTTGCTGGCAGTCTAGGAAGTTTCTTACCATATGACAGGTGTTTAGCAAAACCGCTCTTTTAGCTGAAACGAGTATCCTTCCTGAGTTTTAGATGTTCAAGATGTTCAGTGCATCTTTATGTGCACATTTACTATAGCCGATATTACAATATGATGTACAGATGTATGTTTCGCATGCCTTCATATTATCTTCAATTCATGCCTTAGCTGACTATACAGAGGGATCTTGGTTGCATAAGTTGCTTGCAATTTCCGATGTCCAGTCGATTCGCTCGGATTTAATGACCTGTCTATATAGCTTCATCTCATTATAATATGTATTCTTCCTTTCATAAAAAGGGCACTGGAATGTGTCTATACAAAGTATCGTTTCTGTTATAATGTGCTCGATGTATTTGTTGGTATCCCCAAACAATCGGCACCTGTCAAACACGTCTTGATACGTTCTTGCGATAGACAATCTTTTTCATGTATGTAAAACATTTTTTCGGGCGAACTCGGTTTTTTCTATCATCAGCCACGAACTATATCAGCTGCCTGTTGAGTTATATGCAGATTTTAAACATTATTTATTCATCAAGCTAAGAAAAGGGCTTCTAGAGACTTTAGACAAATACAAAGTTGTTTATATACTTAATGCCGATGTAGGCAAACATGTGTAGGACAAACAAAACGCCCGCTGAGTATGAGAAGAAAAGAAACCCCAAATAATATAAGATATAACCAAAAATACCACAAAGTAATTGCAAAACATTGAATAAAATTTCATAATGGTGATTTAAGTTGTATTTCTTGACATAACATTGAAATTTTACACCAAGATCCAAGTTATTATAAAAGATACTTTGTATAGTTTATATAGTTTAAATAAAACTACTGATTTGGAACACTGGTATCCAATATGCAATCGATTGCTTGAATTTTGGTCGTAAATTTTATAACATAAATATTAATAACTAACTTGATTAAAAAATGATTATTCTTAAAAAAAAGTTATTTCTTCCATTTCTAAAATAAAATGTATCATGTATGATGAACCTATGACAAAAAAAACTTATACCATCTGCTCTTTACATACTTGTATATTTTATTCAACGATATGCTGGTGTAAATTTTGTCGACCTGACTGCGTGTAATGAATGTCAGTGCTGGACGGCGTTGAACGCGAGTCACAGTTTATTCGGCTCAGAAAATTTTAATTATACCTTTTAATACATAACTAAAGTAAATAACAGTACAATATATAACTCATCACTTTTATATCCCTAAAAATTATTACAAAAAAATATGAAAAAAGTAATTATAATAATAAACAACATTCTTTAAATTTCTCTAACCTCACAAAATAAGGTAAACATTCTATAAAGAAAAAGATTAATTTTTAACTATATAAATGCTTCTGGCGTTTTTTAGGCAAGATTGTCTATTGTTTGTTAGAAAATGTATGAAGCTTTTAAAGCGATTCAAAAAGGTTTGAATTCTAGAGCAACTTCACTTGACAAGATTATGTGGAGGGTGGAGGGAGAAGGTGGATGTGTGCCCTGTTAAAATAGAGCTACTTCTTTCTTGAAAGATGCACAGTACGTGACTGCAACTTCTCCCATATTTCGTGAAACAGGATGAGGGCCATATATGAGAAAAGCTCCTCATACCTTCTACAAATTGTGGCTTTAGAAATCGACAGAGGCGAAAAAATTGTAACAGACTCTCCGTCGCGACTTTCCGCGCCATGGAACGCGTGAAAATCCCAATGGCGTCGTCCTACTGGAAAATAGTATTTTCTCTACATCCTGTGTACAACGATTATTTGCGTTTTTATGCATTATGATTATCATCAACGTCATAATTTTTCAAAAATTTTATTGCACTGCTATTCAGAGATTCCAAAGAAAGGAAGATGAAAAAAAAGATAAAACCAGACAATCAAGGTAAAACTGCAGAAAAGGTCGATCCCCTTCGATTTTCTTTAAACTCACATATTTTATGTTATTTTTTCACACTTAATGAATTTGGTCGAAATTTTTTTTTCTCCTCTTACCATTTTTACGATATTAAGTACTTTTGCTCTCGAAACTGTCGATTATATATTTTCTTAAACCCATTGATTTTACGAATTTCTTTGGCCATGTAACGTGACTTTTTTGCTTCTTAGTGTTGGGAATTATAAATAAGGGATCTTGGAAAGGTTGGAGGAGTTAGTTGAAGTCATGCGCTCAACCTATTGCTTCCACCTTGGAATGGAAGGATGGCGGGGGTGTAGGGCATATCCCTATCCCACTCGCCTAGGACTCTTTTTCCAGAGGCACCCAACAAATAACGCATCCTAATGTAAAGTACATAATTCAAATCGGGGACCTTGGAAAGGTAAAAGGAGTTAGTTGAAGTTGTGCGATCAACTGACTACTCCCATCCTTTCAAGGCCCCCTGATATAAAATGCTCAACAGTAGGTGACGTGATATTTTTGGGAGCCCCTGGGTAAGGGGTTTGACATGAGGAGGACAGGGAGGGGGTCCGCATCCCCTTGCTCATACTCGTCGACGGTCTCGGCTGAAAAATACTCAACAGTAGGACGCATTATTTTTTTGAGGCCCAAGGAAAAGCGTTTCAGTGTGAGAGAAGAGGGGCCATGGTCCGCATCCGTTTTTGTAAAAACACTTTCTGAAAGTTTTGTAAACAATATTATTGGGATATTCAATAAAATTTCATCAGGGAAAGAAATTTCTACGGAGTGATCCATAATTATTCCAGTTGACTTGATTACAAAAGTAATCTTTCTTAATCTTTTTAGCTTAAAATTTCGCTATAATGTTTTCATAGAAAAATACCATCCTTTGGTCAGTATTAAATTTTTTTAATTTTCCCACAAATTTGTAAAGAAACTTTTAATGCAATGTGTTACATGCTTTCAAAGTTCAAATACTAATAACTTTGTAAAACAGCAACGTTCATTAAATCGAAGTAATACATTTCCTTTAAACGATTTTAAAAAGTAATATATTTTCATTTATTATTAATTATTTCTTTAAAAGTAACGTATTAGCTTAGGTAGAAGGTTAGAGACTATTTTATACTGTTTAAAGCTTAATTGCATCGACTCTAGAAATATTTAACTCCCTTTTTCTGAAAACAATGATGAATTAGGGGTTTCGCTAAGTCTGAACGCTACACATTTCAGTGAAACAATCGGCATTCATGGCTTGAGAACAACTCTCAAATAATGTATAGCAATAATAAATCAATGGATTCAGGTCTTAGGATGAATTTCACGAAAGCGAATCAGAGCATATTCGTGTAGTATAGGAATTACCTCTAATAGGCACAAGTATGTGCCACAAACACTATCGAAAGTTCTAAATTATTGCGGTCATAAACTGATCATAAAAGGTAATGATCGCGCATCCACATTAATAAACGATCACAATAAACTGCACCGCGGTTATGAAGCTATTATTATTCCTGTTTCGATAGGGCTATCAAAGAGAGTCAGTTTGGACGAATGGTTCAAGCAGATAACTTTTAATCATTTTTGCGATTGCTGAATCAGGTACTAAAAGGCAGTGAAGGGTAAGCAATCAAATTGAATTCCAATATTTTATGGCTTAATTTCTATCGATAAACAGGTATTTATATATTCTTATTCATAGATTGTTTGTAAAAAACGAAATTGTATAAGAATGATTTTCATATGAAAACAATTTTAGACACTCAAGTGATATTTCGTTATAGCAATATTGCTCGCACAGTTTTCGTAATTGATATTGGAATATTTTCAGGGATGAGCATGTGTTACATTCTCAGATGTGTAACGATGCATAAAATCCATTGATTTACAGCAGAAAGACACCAGTGTTCGTTTTGATAAAATTACTAGTGAAGCAAATAAAACATTTTTTTAAACATTTTTTTTTGCGTTATATTTTTCGAAAAATAACAAAAAATTACTTATTTATTATAATATATATGCATTACCGTATAATTCAAAAAAATAAGGTGTTATTTGTTTATACTTACAGTGAAACTCCGAAATAGCACTCCCCGATATTGTTCTTCTGACAATTGACGCCATGCCCCAGGTAGGAAAAAGGTAGGAAAAACGCGCTGCGAGGAGTGTGAGGTGGCCAGTCAGGCTTGAACAAACAAAAGCATTTACATGTGGGGCGGAACTCAATCGAGTTTGTTCTCAATCGCCGCCAGCCCAAAAACCGACCCAGTATCGAGTTTTCACTGTATTAATTCTGGCCATACTGCTAACTTTTGTGTTAAAAATATTCACGAAAGCTCGCCTACTCACTAGTTTGACCTATTATTTTAAATTATGTGCTTAAATCATGATAAATACATTAAAAATGATGAAAAGTGTCTCCATGCTTGTAAAATAATATTTTTTTTGAGCAAAAATGGATTTAAAAAATATTGTGACTGACGCAATTAGACCAAACTCTCACTTTCAGACCAGTGTTAGAGGGAGCCTTCAAATAGTCTTGAACTGAATTCAGAGGGATCGGAATGTAAACAGTTAGGGCCGACTGAACTGTTTACAATTGTATTGCATGATATCGCGCAATATACTTGACTCAGTACTCGCGCACTGCGGCCCTTCTAAGATGATTATTGGAAACGCTTTCGACCTGCACCCCTGAGAAACTGCGGGCGCCAGCAGTTATAGGACGGCCGAAAGCGGTGTGGCAGAGCGAGAGGTTGGTGTAATAATATTTTCCTGAATTGCCAGAACATATTACGAAGCAACGATCTACCTAGAGAAGTCTTGAGTTGAATAATTTTTTTAATTGCCACTTTGAAGTTCTAGAAATCATAGCTCTAAAGTTTACTATAGAATAAAAGAACATAAAGATAAAACATGTATGCTTATTAAAATGTGTTTGTGAATATTCTTCGATGGAGGGAGAGATTCCAAAGAGGGCAGAGAGACGAGTTGATCGTACCACCATCGTACCACGATTGTGTTGGCAGATAGGTTGCGGAAGGGTTTTGAGGGGAAAGGAATACTGCCAGAGACGCAAGCGGGCTTTGGAGAGGGAAGGAGTACTATCGACAATATTTACGTCTTGCAGCACGTGGTGGATAGAGAATTAGCTAAAAAGGGTGCGAAAGTGTCCGTGTTTTTTGTAGATCTGAAAAGCGCGTTCTCTTCGGTGGATAAAGGGAGGTTGTGGGAGGCAATGGAAGAGAGGGGAGTGGAGGGAGTTCTGATAGTGAGATTTAGGGAGGTATATGAGGAGGCGAAAGATAGGGTGAGACGAGGGGAGAGAATTTCGGAGGGTTTCTGTATGAATAGGGGGTTGAGGCAAGGTTGTCCGCTTAGCCCAACGCTGGCAAAGAAAGAAGAGGCTTTAAAGGAGACGATGAAAAGGTTAAATGCCAACAAGTCGAAGTTTATGGTGTTTAAGAAAGGAGGTGGGACTGATAAGGGAGGGGAGTGGAATTGGCAAAAAAGCGGTACAGGAGGTGAAAGAGCTTGTGTACCTGGAATTCCTGTGTCGAAGTAATAGGGGAGTGGATGGTCATATAAAAGAGAGAGTGAGGGGGGGGGGAATGTGGTGGTAAAGCAGTTGTGGGGGCTGGGCAAGAGGTTGTTTGCAGATGATTTTGTAAGAAGAATAAAATTGCTTGATTCGCTAGTGATGAGTGCCTTATTCTATGGAGTAGTGGTGTGGGTGTGAAAGGTAAGTGAGAAGGTAAATAGGATACAGGAGAGGTTTGTAAAGTGGACACTTGGGTTGGCAAGCGATACGCTGAACTACATTGTTAGGAGGGAGTTAGGAAGAACGAGTTTAACGATTATAATGGGGAGTCGAGCGTGTAAATATCAGTACAAATTTTTGGAAGAGGGGCGCAGTAAGGTGGTCAGGAAGTGTTGGTTGGAGAAGGAGAACAGATGTAGGGTAAGAAGATAAAGGTGGATAGGGAAGTGTATTTTAGAACAAATGTATTGCAGATGGATGAAGTGAGAAGGATGCACGATGAAGGAAGGAGGGCATATTAGATGGTTAAGAGGAACGGCATGAAGAGAGAGAGAGAGAGAGAGAGAGAAGGAAGCAGGGGAGGAGAGAATAAGAGAGTGAAGGTTTAACGGGAACTATGTGTGGATTATGATAAGTGAGAGAGCGTAATATTTGTGTGAATGGAGAGCAAGGAAGTCAGGAACTTATTGCGAGAATGAGATGCGGATGCATGGAAGATTATAACAGGTTCTGGGTTTCTAGAGAGAAGAGAATGTGTGAATTGTGTGGGAAAGAAGGATACAAAAGTGGAGCATTTGTTGGAGGAGTGTAAAGAGGAGGAAAGGAGATGAATAAGCATGCATGTATTGTTGCAAGAAACACTGTACAAAAGGGCAGCAGCATGGGTGAAGGGGAGAAAATAGCGAAGAAAGTAGCGACAAGCGTGGGGTCCATATCATGTCACATGCGGCAAGTTTCTCTGCGGCAAGTCACACCTGCAGCATGTATCATCTGCGGCATGTCACATCTGCGGCATGTTACATCTACGGCATATCACATATGTGGCATGTCAGAACTGCGGCATCTCTACCAAACGGCTGATCCGTTGGAACAGCGGTAGGAGTGTGGGCCCACATTATTTATGTGATTAGTCACAGGGGTGCCTTCCGGCTCCCAAGCGACGTAAGAAAAGGGGTAGTGCTGTAACCTTGCATTATTCCTGTGACCAGTCACAGGGGGTGCCCCCGCAACCCCTGTGAGAGATGCCGTGAAAATATCAATTTCACTGTGAGAAATGTCGAGCGGGAGAGCAGCTAGGTAGAGATGCCGCAGTTGTGACATGCCGCATATAAGACCAGCTGCAGATGTGACATGCCGCAGATATGACATGCCGCAGATATGACATGCCGCTGCAGATGATTACGGTTACGATTGGAACCGTAGAACAATTAGCATGTAGCACGATCCGCGCTGAATGGTCTACGGTTGCAATCGTGACTGTAATCGGAACCGGGAACCGCTCATCTGAATACGGCTTTAGAGAAATTCTGTAAAAAGTGGAAGTGTAAGCAAGTCAATTTTTTGAGATCAACAGGCTGAAAAAAGACATTATATACAGGGTATTTTTTTAACTTGAAACTTTCAAATATCTCGAAAAATAGGCACTCTATGAAAAAATGTCATGAATCAAAACTTAATCACTCTGAGATGTACATACAC
>JAAAKG020110404.1:0-15484 GCA_010014905.2 Druon quercuslanigerum
AAAAATTTAACTTGAAATGAATGCAAAATTATTAAAACAAAATATAGTTTGAAGATTTCAGTCAAAAAGTTTAAAAGCCTTTTAACAATTTTGAAAGGTTTTACAGAATGAAAAAAATGTTTTTAAGGTTTATTTAAGAATTTAAAATCTTTTTTTATTTTAAAACATTATTTCTCGGAAAAACTTTAAAAATATTGAAAAAGATTTCCAGTATTGTCAAAAACAAAAGCGGAAGATTTTAAGGCAATTTTGTTGATTTTTTTAATTTAAAAAGATTTCAGGATAATTTAAAATTATTTTGAAAGATATTTTAGAATTTTAGAACTATTGACGAGATAAAAAATGTTAATCTTGAAATGATTCAAATTTTTGTTAAAATTAAAAAAAAAAATTTAATGGAACAAAAAAAATTTCCTACGATTTATGTGAACATTTCAAATGATTTGTTATTTTAAAAAATTATTATTTAGGTAAACTTAAAAAAGATTGAACAAGATTCCCAGAATTACATAAAAAGGATGTGGAGGATTTAAAGGCACTTTTTTTGATTTTTTAGAATTAAAAACCAAATTTAGGATAAATTCAAATCATTTTAAAAGATAAAGTTCTAAATATATCTTTAGCTAATTTTTCCTAATATTTTTTTAATTCTGTAAAAATAAAAAATTCTTTCGGGTAAGTTTAAGACATATTTAGAAGCTTTAAAAATATTAAAAAATAATTTAAAATTTCTAAAAACTTCAAATTTTGAAAAAAGTATATTTTTGAAAACTTTGAAAAAATAGGACTTTTCAAGAATTTTTATTTCTGAATTCATTATTATTTTTAAGAGAAAATTGAAAAAAATTCTAAAACTCATGATTTCCTAAAATTTTAGGAGAGAGTTTAAAAGATTCCAACGCAAAAATTTTTAACTTTGCGAGATTATAAAATTAAAAAGCAATTTGATTAGGTTTAAAATTTATTTAGAGTTTTAAAAAGATATAACAAAAACCTATCTTGAAACGTTTAAAAAAATGTAAATCAAAGTGTAGATTTTTGAAGATTTCGAACAAAAATTGTAGATCTTTTTACGAAGTTTTAAAAGTTTTGACGGAATAAAAAAAGGTTTGAAAGATTTTTGGGATATTTTAATATAATTTTTTATTTAGCAAAAATTAATTTTAAGGAAAAATTTAAAAAGGTTTCAAAAGATTTCCAGAAATGTCAAAAAAGAATCTGGAAGATTTAAAAGCAATTTTTTTAAATGTTTCAGAATTGTAAAACTTTAGGAATAATTCAAATTATTTGGAAAGATATTTAAGAATTTCAGATGTTTTGAAAAGATTAAAAATATTTAAAAATTTGAAATGCTTTCCGGAAACGTATCAAATTTTTTTTAAATTTCTTTATAACTTCTAAAAGTTCTGAATATCTTTTGAGCTAACTGGATTTTTTCCTACTATTGTATAAAATACTAAAAAATAATTAGATTTATATACACTTATAATTGCTTTGTTTGTGTTAGTATTCGCATTTTCTAAGTAACTAGTGAAAGTTTCTCATTGTGTAGGTACAAAAGTCTGCTACAAAATTTATTTTCAAATTAAGGAATATTAAAAAAACTTATTTTTTTATATGAAGAAAAAGGTTAAAAATGAATATATTAAATTGATTCGAAGGAATTTATTAGGTTATTGAAAAAAATTTTGAATAAAAAGAATTGTAAAAAATTGTTGGCAGCGGGAGTCGAGCCCGCAAACTCTGGTTACAAACTCTGGACGCTACCGACTGGCATAACCTGGAATTGAAGGACTCTCAAATCGCGATCCACAATTAAGCTACTTACATAATTTTAGCTTGCTATTTTGGAAAATCTGTACGATTCTCATTTAATAATTTTTTGTAACAATAAAATATTTGCAAAAGACAAAGAATGCAAAAAAATGTAGCACCAACGAGAAGATCCGCCGTTATTTTGGCCGCGATCAATTTGCACACCCGTATAATTAACCGGATCATGAAAGATGGCCGGCCACGTGCTACCGTCGCGTCGACCAAAGATTTATAGTTATTAATTTTATAATAGACTCATCAACGAGGCGTAGCTGTGGTACGTGAAGCGATCCATCGCGACATGGTCACGCTGCTGGGACTAATGGAGCGTTTAATAAAAATAAACAGGTTCCGCGAAATCGACGAAAAGCACAGGCCCAAGAATGAGAGAGAAGGAGAGTCATTCCGTCGAGTCATCCTCAGAACATTTGTCTTCTCGTCACCCTGGTCATTTATTGGCTCCTCAAAGGGCGTGCCTCCTTGTTTTATGGGAGAATTTGGCCAAATTGGATGTATTTTCCGCTTCCCGGAATTTGTGTCTTGATCCTAAACGGAAATCGATTGATAAAAGGCGGGCAAAGACTTTTTCATCTTGTTTGAAAGGAATCTGGTTGATTACTATGTCAGGGGTGATCAGGCTGGTCAGCAATCGAGCAATCTGTAGTCGATTTTTCGAAGTCATGCGTGGAATGAGTAATTTTATCAACAAAAAGCCCGCGGCCCTAAAAGGCGGATGATATTTTAATCTTAGGTTGTGGTAGTAGTATTGATAGAGACTTAATGTTTTCGATTAACTATTATAACTGTCATAAAGAACTTGAGAGGTGAAGAAAACGATAAGCCTAGTGGGGAAGCCCCTTGCCACTTGTTTTTGACTTTAGCGACGCGAAACTTTGTCGTATGTAAGGACGGGCCTTCCTAAAGTTAGATTCAATATATTATGTCCTATTATACTGTAGTCCGACCATTTTTTCCTTTTGCAATAGTAAAATGCGTTTAAAAATATATAATTTTGCAATGTTTAGCAGAACAGTGATGAATGATAAATATCGTGCTTAACCATCTGACGGACGACAACGCGTACTACCAGATGACATACTGGTACTGGGTAACATTTCACTGCAAATCCGTGAGACTTCATTGTTCCATTTTTTAAGAGAGTGCATTAAAAACAAGCTAGGCGATGTTTCGGTACACGGAAAGAATTAGTCGCTTAAAAATTCGTCGACTTCGTGAATTAGTCGCGGATACGAGAAGTCGAATGTTTTGAAACCTCCTTGTTAAAGAGTGTGATCAATAATTATCTGGTGATTATGAAACATTTTAGGAGAATTTAAAAATGTTAATAAAAAAAGTAAAAGTCGCTGAAAATGTAGAATGCCAGGGCGTTATATTCTATAATCCAGTTGACGAGAGTCTCAGCGACAGTCAAAGAAAATCTATAAGAAAGGAAAGAAAAAAGATGTTATTCATAGCGTCACAAGTTTGACACACATCCACGCTTCTATGCATATATACACACACAAACACACACCCAATGTTTTTGCACATTTCCCGATTTTTTGACTTATACTATACGCAAACCTATACAAACCTATGTTAGGCATCTGTGTTTGAAGCTTAGCAATTCAGCAAAAAAAATGCTAGATCAATAATGAAATAGTCATTTAAAAGATAAAATTGTTCTACGTAACTGGGCTTAAAGACGTTTATGTCAAAAAAATTTTGGTGCTTAGCAGGATGAAAAAATGTAACAACAGGTAAGGATTTTCGGGTACATTTAAGAACAGTAAAGTTTGGAGCATTATTTCTAATACAACGGGCAATGGGAAAAAATTGAAAACATTCATGTGTGTGAGGAAAACTGTCAGGAAAAAACTGCAGTTGAGAAATTTAAGAAATAATAAGAATTGTTGATTAAAAGTACAAAAATGTACAACTATATTATCTTCAGCTCTAATAAAGATATTAAAGCGACTCCAACTGCAAACTCTAACGGATAGGATCTGTAATTATTTACCATGCCCCGGAAGGATCTGATAGTCTTACTTTTGTGAAAATCGCGATATTTTTAGACATTTTTTTGGTTGAAAAACAAGTGCAGAAAGCAGCCCGAACCTTTTTTTTTTACTGCAGACCGCTCGCGCCTTTCTTTAACCCGTGGTTCTGAATCCTTGGGTAGCACCTGGCACCGTCCTCAGCAGCAAAAAAAAAAGGTTCGGGCTGGTTTCTGGCACTTGTTTTCCAACAAAAAAAATTCAAAAAGTATCGCGATTTTCACAAAAAATAAGACTATCAAAATGTTTTATTGATTTCAGATGTAATTTAATTATACCATTTTGTTCCACGATCTGCAGCCATATGAAATGATCTTGTGGTTCAAAGTAGCGTTAAATATAGGGAAGAACGGCTAAAGATATGTCTACATAAAAAGCGAAATTACCATCCAAACAGCCCAGATTTTTGATAAAAAGCTTTGAAAAGTATTGATATTAAAAAAAAAATATTTTAATTGTTTGTTTTACTAAATGAATTTGTCACATTCAGTAAGCTTTCCAATTCTTCATTTAAATGATCAGCTTTGACAATGAGAAGATTTAAAATCTTCTGTCCATCAAAATTGAGTTCTCATAAAATGCGAGCCTTTGAAAGTCAGAAACTATGCAATTTTATAAACAATTTCATAAATTTTAAGAAATTAATTTCTAAATATAGATAGTTTTAATATATTCTATTTAAAATTTCGAATTTTTTCAACCTACAAATTTTAAGATTTCTCAAATTGGTACGTTTTTCAAGCAATAAATTAAAATAATTTAATTTCATTAAAGAGACGGTACATTCTAAACTTTTCCTTCTTTTCGAAGTTCCTAAAATTAGAAATATGTAAATTAAAAATCTGCTGATTACAAAATGAAATTCTAATTCAGATTGTAAATGTAAAAGATCAGAAGTTTCGAAACTTAAATTTGCAGCATTAAATACACATAAATTTCGGATTAAAAATGTTTACATTTACTTGTTATAAAATTAAATTATAATTTAAGAAACTTCAAACTTGAATGTTGAACTTTACTTAGCACCGCAATCAAAATAAAAAAATGTTTTCAAGGTTATGAAGAGAAGAATAGTTCAGTTGACAGGAAATTGCAATTTATTCGGAATATTATTTTTTTCCACTCTCTTTAAAATAACATAACATTTTTTGGTATGTACCATTATCCAACACGTATTTTATTTTTACTGGTTATGATATCATAACAATTTTCTTCAAACACTTTGTATGCGTGCAGATGATCGACAAAGAAGTAGTCTAACCATTTTTGGCAAATAATTTTAAATTCACCATTTAGAACAAGATTTGTACGAATAAAAAAAATCTGGACCATCCTCGCAAAAAGTTGTAACAATACTATTGTTAAGATCATTGGTGCTCATTATCTCTCATTTTCTACGACTGTCGACGAAGTTCTATAAGCTGAGGTGTCTCAGTTCTTTGATTTTTCGTCTCTTAAATTATCTTTAGCAAGAAATGTAAAACTCCTTTTAAAATAATATAAAATCTGATCAACTTTATACCATAATGTAAAAAATTAGTTTTTAAATCCTATCTCATTCAAATTCCTAGACTGTCATGTAAATTCTAGATAAACCCTTTCAAATACTGTTAACCTTCAGAGCATTTCTTAGAGAAGATCGCTTAGTTCATAAAATACTTTTATATAAGAATTGCTCAACATTTTTTCGGTGACTCAGTTTTTAAATATTAGTCGACTTTATTCTACATTTCATAAATGGTTTGCTATTATTTCTTCAAAGTCATTGAAACATTTGAAAACTTTTCTCTCTGGCCAAGATTCTTCGAATAATTGCTTAAATTTTATCAGGCTTTTTGGAATCAAGTCATTATATCTATTCTAATCGCGATAAAATTTCGTACCTTAATGCTCATCATCAAACTATATCCGCCACACTGAAAAAGTTGGGGCTTTAGTAATTTTGCCGCTTAAGTAAAAATTGGCATCCTTTAGAACTTAGGCTCTAAAGGAACTCTTTTTTGGGTTTCTTTTTAGTTTGTTGAACTCCTATAGAGATAGCCATTGTCGGGTGACGATGTCTTTGACTGCGCATGAGCTGAAAAGCGTGGGCCTATTTGAAATTAAAAAATGTTATGAATAATCATATAGATAAATATTACCAATGTTTTTTGTTCTTTTTTTGAAACGAATTAAACTGAATGATAAGAATAACTTAATTCTTATAAAATGTAATATTATTATAATACTGCAAGTTTACATTATATTATTTTCGACAGTCCCGCGATTTTCGGGTAATGCGTAGTTAAAAACTTCTGATTTTCAACATAACCTTAAAAATTGTCACATTTCATGTGCACATTATCTTCCTTTAAAAATTGACTTATGTCTACAATTTGAGTTTCTTCGAAGTGATTTAAGGCAGAAGTGACAAAAAGGCTCTTTTAAAACGGTTTGAATCTATACGTTAGGTTCCTTCAGAAAACATTTATCATTTTGGATCCTTGTCAGCAAGAGAGGTTTTTCTTTAGTTGGATCTCCTTTGGAAAAAAATTGGTTTTAATATAAACTCCGTTTTATGTGTGCAGAGTTAGATTGCATGTATACTTAAACCTTCAACGTAAAAGTTGTGTTATTACCTATATGCAATTTCGAGGGGGTCAATTCGAACAATAGGTACTTTGGAAAAAATCTGTTTTAAAACTGTGTTCGCATGAAGATTCCACTGGAGTCTCCTTTGGAAAAAATTCATCATTTTGGATTTCTTTTCAGCAAGAGGTGATCATTATTGCTGCACTTCCTTAGAAACCAAAAATTGTTTTTAAAAGAAACCCCATTTTTTCTGTGAGCAATATTGAGAATCATTTATTCTTGGTAAATATTTAGAAGACTGGCTTACCGGAAGGTTTAAAAAATTTAAATCAAAATTTTCTTTAAGCCATAGTGTTTCAAATATGGTAAGGATCCATCGTCTTTATACATTAATCTCTAATTCGCTCAAGCACGTTCACTTCTAATTTGGTAATCATCTTAATTACTTATTATTGTAACACTTAATTTTATTCTCTACCAATGGAATCTTCTATTTTTTGCTATACTATGTAGTTAATATCTCTGATGTATAACATAATTTGTTTTTTTTCTCTCGGAAGATAATTTTGTAATGGTCATAAAGTTGTGAAAGTTCGAAATTACCGATGAAAAAAATGGCTTAGAAAACAATATTTAGTTAAAAAAATTTTTTTTTAGATTAAAAGGAAACATAAAACTGGTACTCTTCTAGTTTTACTACATACATTAAAAATTGTTTTATAAGATACAGTTATTAGTGCTTAGAAAAATTCAAATCATAAGCGTTTAAAATTAAACAATTTTGATTTTTTAATATTAGACAATTTCTTGACGTTTTAAATTCAATATTTTGTGAAATATTAATTGTACATGCAAATTTTTCCAGTATAAACAATTTTTAATCGAAAATAAACAAAAATATTTTTACATAAAATCTAACAATTTGTGATTAACAATATTTATGATCTCCAGATATATACAAAATATTGGCATCCGTAAAAATATTAAAATTACGAAAGTGTTTTTTAATACATATCTTACTGACTGAAATTAATAATTTCTCAAGTTATTTAACTCTTTTTTAACATTTCTTAGAACTTTTGAAATTTGGTATTATGTATTTTTAAATAGTTTGTACTTTTGATATCAGATAGTAAAAATCCAAAAACGTCAAGGGGCGTGTCTTTTATTTAACGGTATTTAAAAAAATATTTATATTCATGGAATTTCGAATGATTTTTACATATTTTAATGAATTTTTACAATATCAAAAAAATTTTCGGGATTTTTACGAATTTTTATAAAACTTTAAGAACAAAAGAATATTTATTTCGAAGGATTTTAAAGATTTTAAGTAATTTAAGAAGATTCCAAGATAGTATGGAAGTGAGAGGAAATGGGGAGGAGGAGAAGTTGTACATGTGAAGTTAGGGAGAGGGGATTGAGGCGACATGTAGGTGAAGTAAGAAGAAATGGTAGTAGTTGAAGTACAGGAAGTAAGGGAGAATGTGAGGAGCGGAATTGGGGGAATTAAGGGAAATGGTTATAATTGATGCTGAGTAAAGGGGGAAGTGTTAGCTGATGAAGGGAAGTAAGGGAAGGGGAGTGTCAGTTGTGGAAGCGAAGAAAGGAAGAAGTAGAGGAGGCAGAAGTTGGGTAGGAGGGAAAAGGGTGAAGTGAGAGGAGGGAATGTATAGGAGGGGGAAGATTCTAACCACTTAATTAATGTCTTAACAGGCTACGAAACCCTTTCTTGTAGAAGCGCGGCTCTTACTTTGACTAATTTTTAATTTGAACTTGAAAGCATTGCAGAGTGTTGTTTTAAATTTTCATTTAAAGCGTTAATTATAGTAAGGGTAAAATAAAAAATCGTGGACAAACATGTATAATTATACGTATAAGTATCACAATTTTATTATTAATGATGGCATTTTTAGAAGAGGAAATATTCTTCATTACGAGAAAGATTTAAATTATATACCAAATTTTTTTTTGGCTTTTATATACCACCGTGAATAGATTTTTTAATCTGTTTTAAATAACATAAGTATGCTGAATTTAAAGAAATAAATGATTTCATGTCACAAATCATTAAAAAAATATTTAATATTATATTTAAACACTATATAATTTCTTATAGAGGAGAGTGTTTTTTCTTTTCTAAATGTACAAAAAAATGTTTAATCTTTCTCCTATTTTTCTAATTTTTCGTGATAAAATTTTCCTATTTCCCGTTTCTAGGATTTCTTTACCCCGGGCAGAAAACTTTGTAGTTTTGGTTGGGTGTCTGTTGTGCGTACTTTTTCAAAGAAGGCTTCTAACTCCTAGTCCGGGCCTACCCCTCTTAACTCCTAACTCTTGTAGTTTTGATCGGATATCCGTCCCTTGCTCCTACTTTTTACAAAAAGGCTTATAAATGCTAGTTCTTAACCCCGGGCAAAACCCTTTATAGTTTTTGTCGGGTATGCATTCTTCGTACTATTTTCAAAAAGGCTTATAACTTCTAAACCCGGGTAGAAAACCTCAAAGTTTTGGTCAGGTGTCCGTCTGTCTCTGCTACGTTTTCCAAGAATTTTTACATCTTTGAATGAATTTTTACGATTTCCTAAAATTTTAAGCTATTTTAAAGAATTTTAATGAATTTCCAGCTGACTTTAGGGAACAAAAGAAATTTTACCGCAAAGTATTTGAAAGATTTAAAGTAATTTGAGAATATTCCAAGTTAGCAGGAAAAGTGAGGAAAGGAGGAGGTAGATTGTGAAGAAGTTCGATAGGCTGGCAAAGAGTAAAGTGAGAGGAGGGAATGTATAGGAGGGGGAAGACTTTAACGACTTAATTAACGTCTTAATAGGCCACGAAACTCTTTTTTATTAAGCCGTGCGGTTCTTAAATAACTTTTAACCCCGGCAAAAAAAATCCTTATAGTTTCGGTCGGGTGTACCCGCCTATACTTCGTACTTTTGCCAAGAAAGCATCTAACTCGTAACTCTTAAAACACCACACAACTCATAACTAAAAGCCTGTAGCTTACAGCTCACAATTCACATTGGTTGAGTAAGTATGGTAAATGGGGGGGGGGGGGCTGAACTAGTGGAATTGAGGAGAAATGAGGGAGATAGAGGAAGTGAGGAAGGAATCAAGAAGAGGGGGATGTAGATGAGTAAGAAGTTTATGAAGGCAAGGGAAACGAAGGTTGAAGTTTTGGGAGGGGAAGCAGGACAGTCAGGGGAAGTAGCGAAATTTTGATGGAGAAGGGGTGGGAAAGTATGGGAGGGGTTCAAGTGACTTATTTATGTCTTAATCGTCTACGAAACGAAAGTAGGCACAGCTTTTTTGTGTTGTAATCCTTGTCATTCTTATGATCAAAAATTATCTGATGTTTCATCTTAGAATTAAAATTCTTCTCAAAAACTTTCTGTTCCAAGTGAGAATTCTTGAGAAATTTTTAGAAATCTCTTGAAATCTTTACAATTGACCGGGCAAAATTGACAAAAACATTTGTCATCCTTTCCAAAAGTCTCTAGTTATCCTCTCCTTAGGAGAGATCAAGTTAAACTCTATAGAGTAAACGGTGAGGAAGAACTACTAACATCTTACTTTCCCAATAGACAACACAAGACAAGACGTCGTGAGTTATAATTGGATAGGTCGCCTCTAGTCCACGGCATTCAGTGCTCACTATCATAACCTATGTAGCAAGGTGTGAACTCTTTAAGCGTGGTGTCGGCTCGTCAGCAGTCAGGGAAGGTGTTGGGCCGCGATCATTTATTATCTCGAGATTGAATTTCTCCTCTCGCTCTCGCTCTTGGCTCGACCGCGCCTCAGTTTAATTAAAATATCGTTATGGGTAGGCGTGGATTCGTGCCGCTGTAGCTTTACCCCTTCCCCTCATCCCTCTTTTACCACTACTATACAGCGAGAGATGGGACCGAACGGAAAGAAATAAATAACAAGCCACGAGAGGAAAATTACTAATCCCAGCTTCCGTAGTCTTCGACTTTTATGGGCTTTAAAAACATGCTAATAATCGAGAAACCGTTCTTCCAACTCTTAATAAACCTAGAAATCGGTTCAATCAAAGAGGAGTGATTTACTTCTACTCTTCCTCTTACAGTCTCTATTTTATTTACAGTTTTGCCGTATTTTCTTTAGGGCAAATTATTGACTTCATTCACTGTGATATAGTGTATTCTATGGCTTATTTATTACAGTGAGAACAAAATGCTATTGAATCAATGCGCCGTTAAATCGTTTTCGTTCAAATCACTCTTAAATCGAAATTGAAACTTTTTTACAACTTTTTTTAACCATGCAACTACACGAAACTTTCGATCTCAGTCACCCAGTTCTCGGCCTTCCTAGAACTGTCGTCCTGGTACTGACTCAAGTATATTCAAATTGGAAACGGTTTAGGCGGCCCTGACTGTTTACGTTTTGATCCTCCTGAATTCAGTCCAAGGCTATTCAATATCAACCCCCGACACTGGACTGAAAGTGAGAGTTTGGTGTATTAAGGCACTATTTTGAAAAAAATTAGTTTAGGTGCCGCGTGCTTACAAAAAAGGGTTTTGTAGCCCATTAAGACGTTAATCAAGTCGTTCAAGCCTCCCCTCCCATAATATCCCTCCCCTATTCTTTCTATTTTCCCCTCACCTACTTCCACAGTTTTTACTTCACACTTCGCTGCGCCTCCCACCCCAATTTCTTTCTCCTATTACTTCGCCTCTCCTCTCTTCATTCTTCTCCTACTGTCCCCTTAATTTCCCCTCACATCCTATATATAAACTCCCCTCAGTACCCCCCACTTTTCTTCCCCTTACTTCCCCTCTAGCTATTTTATCTTCCCTCATTTTCCTTGATTCAGTTCCGCTCTTTTCCCCTTAATTCCCCTTCCCTCTTTGCCCCTTAGTCTCGTTTTCCCATTTATTATTAAGTCACTTTTGTTGGTTAAAGCTTTTATTATTTGGTTTAAAATTTTAATTATTATGTTAAAAATTGCACTTTTTGTTGAAAACTCGTCTTTTTGGCTTGAAAACTTAAAAATTTATTTGATTTTATTTTTCATTTTTGTTTTGAAAATTAATCTATTTTTGTAGATGCTTTGTTAAAAACTCATATTTTTTGGATATAAATTTAACCTTTTTTGTTTCAAATTGAACTATTTGGTTAAAAATGGTTTTTATTAAAAACTTGCTTTGTTAAGTAAAATGTCAATATTTTTTGTTGAAAAGGAATTGGTTTTAATTAAGGACTCAAATACTTTGTTCAAAATTCTTTTTTTTTATTTAAGTTCGACTGTTTTTTGATTTAAAAAAATAACTATCACATTTTTTTTTTAAATTGACCTTTTTGGGTCGATAATTCAATTTCTTGGTTGAAAAGGAACTATTTTTAAAAGACATATTTTCGGGTTGAAAATTCTACTGTTTTCTAGAAAATTCTTTTTTATTACTGAAAACTAATTTTTTAAATTAAAAACTTAACTATTTTATTTTTTGTAAACAATTAGTCATTCGTAGCGTAAAAAATGTTATTTTTTGTTGAAAATTCGATTTTTTATATGAAAATGTAACTATTCTATATTTGGTAGAAATTGTTCGTTTTTACTTTCAACTGTTGTATTAAAAATGTAGACAAATTGTTAAGAATTCGTCTTTTACGGTAAAAAATTAAATATCTTGATTGAAAATCAAACGGTTTTTAAAAAAATATATGTATTTTGTTAAAAATTTGTCCTTTTTGTTAGCAAATTAATCTTCGTCATTAAAAACTTAACTGTTTGGATCAAAATTTATATGTTTTTTTATTGAGAATTTGCCTTTTTTAGCAGAAAATTAATATTCTGGTTAAAAAATTAATGATTTTTATTTTCAAAAATCAACGTTTTCGATGTATTATTTTCTTTATTAACTGAAAAAGCTTTCTTGGTTAAAAATTCAACTCCTTAAAATGTTTTTTTTTCACATTTATATCACTTTATAGAAGTTTCATTTATGTTGGTTAATCATTTATCTGATTGTTGGGAATGAATCTGTTTTGGTTGATGATTCAACTATTCTGCTGAAAATTCAACTTTTTAGGTTCAATTTAACTATTTTTGATTTAAAATAAAAATATTTTCTTGTTTAAAAGATCAAGTATTACATTTTTGTAAAATTTCATCGTTTGTGGTTGAAAATTAAACTTCTCTGCTAATTCATAAGAAATAAGATTTTACCATACCACCTATCCGTTCAAATCGTTTTACCTTATTTTTTGATGATACCTGTAAATAAATTCACAAAAATAAATTTAGTCAGCAAAAATTACGCAAGATATTTGTTAGAGAAGGAGGTTTTTCAAACTTACGGACCAAAAATTTTAAAATTAAAAAAAAAAAACTTTACGTAATTTAGGCACGGCCCCAAGTAGTGTTTCACTCATTTGTAAAAGAGTGGCAAGATTCTGTTCTTTTTCAGGCTCAAACTATCCGGGTAGGTGTCACCTCAAGTTCTGTAACTACATTTCAACTTAGGGGTCCAAAAATTTCATTAACCCTTTGAATTAATTCTATAATTGATAATGAGTTTTTTAAATGAACTATCAGGCGATATTAAAATCCAATTGGAATTACTGCCGCTTGTTAAAAAGGATTGTAAAAACAACCTGCATGACTGGAAATCGCCTTTCAGGTAAACCCAAACCTGAAAATGTAAGTTCAGTAAAAAAGCTATCAAGTCAATAACACTTAGATTGTTACATAGTGGGCTTAAAGGCACTAAAAGGAATGTTTCGCGTCAGAAAAATACCAGGAATTGAGAGGGTGAGGCCTTCGGTCTCTCGCCTCGAATTTAATTAAAAATTAATCGTTGCAAATTAATTTAAATGCAAAAAGACTCCTCGCCGCTGGCATGGGCAGCCGGGTCGCAAGGACCACAAGGACGACCGCGAAGGAAGGAGGTGGAGCAGCCTTCCTCGGAGGCGGGACCGTTGAGTTAGTCGATCGTTACCAACCGGCAAGCGATAATCGAAATCTGAGGCTCGATTCGAAACAAAGGGCGATGCGATGAGGATGAGAAGGTTCAGAAGAAAGATGGAAGGGCGGCTACCATTCTCAAAGAGCATTGTGCATAACCTCGCGAATGGCCGTGTAAAGTGCTCGAGTATCGGTTCAAACTGGTTTGCCTGATTATCAATACCTCGTTACCGTTTAAGTGACTAGATATAGGCCTCCCGGCTCTGAAAACCGGCCATTGTTTTTCTCGACGTCAAAATTCTGCTCCTTGTTCTAAGTTGTCTTTCAATTGGTAACCGATTGGCTCTTGTGGATCTACATCAAAAATTTGCTGGTCATCAAGATTTTCAAAAATTGAGACTCCGGATTCTATAATCACGCATAATATTTGCCTAGCCGATTCAAGCCGCTCGAGTTGGCCCTTGATGACTTGATAATCAATTTTCGAAAATGTAACTTTTTAACATATAACTTTGTAGACAATTTCATGGCGCATCTTTTTTCTTTAAGCAAAAAAGTATTATCTCTTACCGTTTCTGTAAAAAATAAAAAAAACTTAATTTTTCAGACCAGCAAATTTACTAAATATTTTCACTTCAACTCGCTCCGAATGACAAAGTTCTTTATATTTTAAGATAAAAATTGAACACCATATCCTTCAAACTGTTCTTAAGATAATGTGCAATTTAAAATTGATTTATTTTGTTAAATGAGAAAGTTATACATTTTTTTGGCAATCGTTGTCAAAATCACGTCAGACAATTTTCAAACGCTTCGTTTATCGAGGGAATTTCGAGTAAGCCAAAGATTCCAGCAATAAGAATGCTTAGTAGGATATAATTAGGTTTTCTGAAAAGTTTTACCCTAATTGAATGATTTATTAACAAAATATAAGCATTTTAATAGCATTGATCGAGTGCGTGAGGGGCGATAACTTCGGAGTCTCGACCTGCTCGGCCACAGCCCTCGCCTCTAGACTGGAATTACTTTAGTCTATTTTTTTGTTTACACTATCAAGTTGAAATTTGAACATCAAACCACAATCAATTATTGATTTGTTAGGGCAAAATCATTGTATATTTATATCTTACATTATATATAGGAATTTACATGGTGATTACAAACATTCAGAAAAATATATATCTCACAATACAAATTTTAAAACAAAATAATAATGTTTTGAACGAAAAAATCAATTTTGTACTAAAAGAAATGAGTTTTTAACCAAAATTATAAATCTTTAACAAAAAAGTTTATTTTGAACCAAAAAGTTTAATTATCTACCAATAACTTTTTTTTTTGTTGAAAATTTTGTAGAACTTCATTTTACTGGTTTTTATTCGAACTAAACTTGTTAGTAATTATACTACTAATGAGATAAAAATGGTTTAGAACATATTAAATACTTTTTATAAAAACAGCATAAATAACGTTCGTAGACAATCTTATGAAGAACATAATAAACCGATACAGTATTATAGAGATTAAATAAACATTACGGCTAATTTCTGAAGCTAAAATAAAACGGAAAACTTAGATCAACTATTTCCAAATAAATAATTACGTCCTAAACTATTCTTTCTACAGTCAATTTATACTTTTTTCCCAAAATTTGTTAAGACTTAGCAATGTAGCTACCTTTTTCGATTTCATAAATCAAGTTAAAGATTAAGTAATATGTGCTTGTCGACTTTATACCGAAAACATCCCTAATATTTTAAATTTATTACTCAATACAAAAATCCTGTTTTCTTTATTTCCTCTAGTTTCCAGTAGTATGCATATACAATATGCCCTATATTTTACTTATAAAAATTGTTACGAAATGAAAATAATAAAAAAAAATCTTTAAAGTTAATTAATTAATTTTTTTATTCACTTTCATAAGTATTGAAATTTTTATCTTTATAAAGGAAGTGTATGTACAAAGACCTTGTTTTTCTTTACATTGCTAATATTATTAGCCCTATTTTTTTTGTTTCTATTTATTCTTCTACCTCCAGTTAGATTTTCTAGCAAACTCAACATTTACTTTTTTAGTTATTCATTTTCAATATTTATAGATTTA
>JAAAKG020110415.1:0-15484 GCA_010014905.2 Druon quercuslanigerum
TTCCATTTCGCTGCGAGTTGAAGTGAAAAAATCAAAATATTTTGATCAGAGAAAAAAACAGTTTTTCGTAAATAATTTGAAAAATAAAAAAGTTACAACTTTTTTTGTAAGAAGAAAAAGATGCGCAATTAAATCTTCACTTAGGATATATATTTATAAAATTCAAATTCAAGACTTAATTTTCAGGAGCTTAGGGGCCTCCCCACTCCAGCAAAATAATTCTACATCTCCTTTTTGATTCCGGCGCCTCAATTACAGAGCCTATCGGTTACAGTTTCCAGTTTGAATTGCTTTAATATCTTTGTTAGAACTGAAGATAATATAGTTGTACGTTTTGATACTTTTAAACAACAATTGTTATTATTTCTTAAATTTCTTAACTGCAATTTGTTCACAACAGTTTTCCTCATACTCGTGAATTTTTTTAAATTTTTCTCATTGTTCCTTGTATAAGAAATAATGCTTCGAACTTGACTGTACCTAAATGTACCCGAAACTACTTATTTTTTTTACACTTTTCAGTCTGCAAAGCGCAAAATTTTTGTTACATAAACGTCTTTAAGCTTGTTTACGTAGAACACTTTTAGCTATCATATGACTAATTTTTTATTGCGTTAGAATTTTTTTTAGCTGAGTTGTTAAGCTTCATTTTATTGCCGATAGTAGGTGCCTCAGTTTAGTCCTTGATGAATGACATTGAGTGCAGCAGCAATAGTAAAATGTGTAATAGTGCCCTTGTTGCACTGATTCACATGATTGCTTCACAAAACTTTTATTTCATACATTCCAGAATGAGGAATTTGTAATTTATAAATCAAAATTAACAAATACATTATAAACTATTACATTATCATCCTCATGAGAAGGCATTGATTTAATGTAAAATTTCACATTGTTGGTTTTCATCAAATCTCCACGTCTGTCTGTCTGTAGTCTGTAGTCTGTAGCCTGTAGTCTGTCTGTCTGTAGCCTGTAGCCTGTAGTCTGTAGTCTGTCTTTCTGTAGTCTGTCTTTCTGTAGCCTGTAGCCTGTAGCCTGTAGCCTGTAGCCTGTAGCCTGTAGCCTGTAGCCTGTAGCCTGTAGCCTGTTGTCTGTAGCCTGTAGTATGAAGTCTGTAGTCTGTAGTCTGTAGTCTGTAATGTGCATACTGTTATCGTGCCTATAGGCACGATAATTTTCATAAGATTGATCAGATTGTTTTCTGCATTGATACACTTTTTTAAGGCCTAAAAAGAAAATAAAAGTTCGTTAACCAGCTATTTTGGATAAAAATTCAAAAAGTGAGCACATTTTTTAAATATTTGCGACTATTTTTTTTAAGATTTAAAAATTTATGAATGGCTCTTTATAGTACTCGGGAACTCGAACTATTTGTCCTTATCACTTTTTACGATAAAATAAAAATGATCAGAGTTATAGCATTTTCAATTTCCAAAAAAACCAAACAAAATGAACATTTTAAGCCAAATAACGCATGATATAAAAAAACTTCAACAAAAAAAATTTTTTTTTTTTAAAGCCCGACAAGATCATCATGACAAATTTTTGAATTTTGTCGAAAAGTTGAAAAATCAAATTTTGATCATGAAAAAAATAAAGAAAACTCAAAAATTACTTTTTATGGCCAATCTATGTAAGATGCAAAAAATGAATTGACAAAAGTTGCGTGCTCTGAAAAAATATACAAATTTCTTATTGATCACTTTTTGATATGATGCATAGTTTTTGTTTTTATCGTAAAAAATATTTAAAAAATAAATAAAAAAATTATATTTTTCGAAAAACGACACAAGGAACTACCTAAAATTAACAGACTAAAGTTGTCCAGACAAAAAAGATCTATACATTATTTGTTTTTAATCATTAAAAGATAGGATGATTAGATTGCCTTTCAATCGCAAAAAGTAAGATTAAATTTTTTTTTAAATGTGGAAAAACGACACAAGAGGCCGAAGGAGCTTTAACAAAAGAGAATTCACAATGAGTAAATGTCAGTTGTCGATGCTTGGAACTTTCATTTTAAAAGGCTTGCGCAATTAAGTATTTACAGTATTTAAGAACTTATATTCTCATTTATGAGATGAATTTGAAAAATTGTAATATTCTCATTTATTTAAACAATCACTGTTTAAATCACTTAACTAAAATACTGACTTTCAGAATATTGAAATTATTGAAATATTTACATTCTTTTAATTTTTTTACAGTTGATTTTCTCATAAAAAATTATAAACAATATTTTTGTCAACACAAATAATTTAATTAATAATTTTTACAAAATTAATTAGCAAACAGAAAAATTACTTATTATTCAGAAAATTGTGTCCGAGTAAAGTTTTCTGAATTGGAAGAAAGCAAAAAGTAATAATACTATTATAATAAAACTCATTAAATTGAATTCGGGTAACATTGACTAACTAGTAAGATATAATAAAAAAATGTTAATAAAAAATAATAACTTTAAATTTAGTTATTGCTAATCAATTCAACAATTTTTTGCAATTTATTTTTCAGTAGCAAATTATTCATAAAGATGGCGCCACCGGCTGAGGAAGCCTTTTTCATACGAATGGGATTTCTCTCCGTATACCTAAGAAGGTAGATAAAGTCCTATAAATAAGATGAGTAGTTATGAGGCCCCATTCTTAACTCATTTTAGTTTTAGACCGAGTTTTTTCTTCATTTATCTTGAACTCTTTTAAACTTACCTTGAGTTCTTAGACATTTTATCAAATTATTTTTAAAAACCCTGAGTTTTTGTTAACTCATTTCAAAATTACTGAATTTTTTCATATTTTTGAATTGTCTTTATTTTACTTGAATTTTTATGAATCAACGAAATTATTTGAATGTTTTATATATATTCCGATTAATTTGAATTTAACTTATGGGTTTTGAAATTTTATAAATCAATTTTTTTTTAATTTTGATAGATTCAAGAGAACATTAGTAATTGTTTAATTAATAAATCAGACATTTTCTATCATTTTTCTGGTTTAAAATTTAAACCGAAAAAATGATCGATATGATGGTAAGTCACTTTTTAACTTTTTCAATTAATCTAGATTAGACTGTAGCAGCCCTGAGAATAATAAATTTTAAATGCATACCTTGAAAAATTTTTTGTTTTATTTCTAAAAGATTCAATATCAACAATTTTGCAAGATTAGAATTTTGTTTTTGTAAGCAATAATTATCGGGAAAAATAAAAAATTAATAAATGAAAAATCATGGAAAAGTCAGGAAATTTAAAAAAAATGAAGCTCTGCATAGTGAAGTGAAACATGGTAAAATTATTAATAAAATATTTCATAAAAATAATATAAATTATATAGTAAAATCAAAATAATATTATTAATTTGCAAACGAAAAAATATTATTCATGTTTGGTTTAATCATTTTATTTTGTTTCAAAATAGTTGTTTTAAATTTTTGAAAAAACACACAAAAACTTTAAGAATTTTTGGACATTAATTGCTGATGGGTGCGGATAGCGCTCGGAGGGGTGACCGTTAGTGATTCCTCACCTATAATCGTATTTTTTATATTGCATTCTGGTTGTTTACACCCTCAATGATACCGAACATCCGCATCCAAATCTTAATAACGATCTGCGCTCAAAAAAGGTTTTCTACAGTTTTCCTCTCCTTTGGGCAAAAATTCCCAAGCAAATGTGAACGCTCTATATTCCGAAAAGACTTGCTTCGCCGGCCCTGGCTGGCACACTCTCAATTAAAACCGTGGAAAATCGAGAGCATAATATTTGGAAAGAGTAAACTGTATAAAAATACTCAAATAAAAAATGATTTAAGAGACAGCAAATATTTTCGTTTGCACATGCAGCTCACGTAAGAAATCCGTGAGAAGTAATTTAAAAAGCCATTCGGTGGTGTATAAATACATTATACGTAATTGGCGTATAAGTTTATGTACACTCTCTCCTTTATACATATAAACTTGTAGCTAATCTGTGTGATCTGTCCTAAGCAATTGAAATTAGGCCGTAGAGTGTACACATTTGCAGTTGTGTATACTCGCGACGGGTTGAAGCCGAGTCCACAAACGCGATTCGCTTTGCTCTTTCGCCATGTAATCCTCATTTTATGAGATGAAACGACGACCGATCTCCAATACAGGGATTAAATAGTGTTTGTTTAATCGAACTCCTAAACATAAATTCACGCAATGTCTATAATGTCTATAGGCATACTTTTTTTTCTGTCAACGCCTCGCAACTCGATCTATCAAAATTTACCTGTGGATTGTTTGATTAAGAATGCAGTGCCACTTTTTTGACAATCACTCTTTTCAATTCACTTCAAATTCATTCGTGTGTATTTATTTTCATTGTAAAATGTATGTGTGGGTTTTAATTTTACAATGTAAAGTTGGTTAAAATTCCGTTTTTGCTGAAAGTGTCATTAGCTTGAAATGAATGAGAGTTGCGTTTTTTTTTTAATCCTTGCTGAAAGCTTATAGAAAAATTTGATAACTCTGCATTGAATTTTGCTTGATACATTTCAGAATCGATTATTGACCAATACAAAAAATGAGATTTTTAAAAATAAAAAAATTTCCAAATAGACTAAAATATATTTTTAAAGTAAATAATAATAATAAGGGAAAAAAGTCTAAAAATATCTTTTAACATAGTTCAACTAGTACGCAACGCCAAGCTCTACGATAATGTTAAAGTTACATACAATTAATATAGAAAAAGCTTTACGTAGTTACATCCATATTTGGGGTTTTTGCAATAATTAATAATTAATTAATTAAATTAATTATTTCTATTGCCTTAACTTTTTTCACTAGTATGAAAATATAAAAATAAAAGAGCAACTATGATGAAACAAAACATTTTTAAAATCTTTTAAAAATATATGTAGAACAGATAACAGTTCGCGATTTATTTAATTCTCAATTCAGGGTTGCAATTATCCTATGTTATGCTACAAATTTATTTGGCTCTAAAATTTTTTCTTTTTCTTTCTTAAAGTGTTCTTCGGCCAATAGAAAATTTCTAAGTAAAAGTTAAATTGTCAACAAAGTGAATTCATTTCCAAAAAAAGATAAATATGTAACAAAGAATGTAATAATTGAACTTTCAGTTTAAAAAATTGATTATAAAATTAAAAAATTAAATTTTCAGCTAAATAGTTAAATTTTCAAGATAAGAGTTGAATTTTCATTAAAAAAATGATTCTTTAGCTAAAATAGTTAATTTTTCAATTAAAAAAAAAATCATTTAAAAAACGATTTAAAAAACGAACCAAGAACGATTAATGTTCAACTAAGAAGATTAATTAAAAAAAAAAAAATTATGCATCTTAAAATAAAATATTTGCATTTTGAACCAAGAAAGATGAATATTCAACCAGGAAGATTAATTTTAAACACAAAAATATTCTTGAACAAAATAAAAAAGTTAAATTTCTAGTTAAGATAATCGTTTCCAAACAAACAAACAAAAAAGTTTTCAATCAAATATTTAAATTCTTAGTGAAAGAGATAAATTGGTGGATTCCCAAACAAACAAAAAATTGTAACAAAGCAGTTCAACTTTTAACAAAAAAAGAACGAATTTTCAACTAAAGAGTTGAATTTTCAACAAAAAAGATCAATCTTAAACGAAAAAGGGAATACCTAACTTTTTGTTTATTAAAATTAAAAAAAAAAAGAGTTTGTAATGAAGTGGATCAATTTTCAACAAAACAATATATTTTTCACCAACAAGCCCTAACAAAAAATGTTGTTAAGGATATTAAAAAAAATGTAATCCAGGGTTTAATTTTCAACTAAAAATTATAACCCGCGTAAAAATTTATCGACTTGGTTTCGACTTTAATTATCCCCAATCAAGACATGCTGAACTCGAAAAGGCCGACTTGAGCATGTCTCAGTTTTGCGACGGAGCCATACTTTAATTTATGTCTTGGACACAAAGGCAGTCTTACCTGCCATGACCAAGAAGAAGATGTCTTGCCTCAGTTTTGAGACGCAGTCAGATATCGACGTCTTGGAGATTAACTCAAGACATCACCAAGTCGAACTCAAGTTGAAGAATTTTTGCTCGGAAAATAATCAATAAAAAATCAGCGAAGGTACGTTTTAAGTTAAAAAATTCATTTGTAATGAAAGGATGAATTATCAACCAAGAAGATTAATTTTCAAGAAAAAAAGAAACAAACTTTAAACCAAATAATTGAATTTTCTAACCAATGAAATATAATTTTTCAATGAAAAAATGGAATGTTTAACTAAAATTTTGCATCTTAAACTAAAAAAGTTGCATTTTGAACCAAGAAAGATGAATATTCAACCAAGAAAATTAATTTTAAACACAAAAGCGTCTTGAGCAAATTAAAAAAGGTAAATTTTTAGTTAAGAAAGTCGTTTTCAACAAACAAAAAAACAAGTTTTCAACCAAATATTTTGATTTTCAGTGAAAGAGATAAATTTGGAAGGCAGTTGGTGGATTGTCAACCAGCAAAAAGAATTTTTATTAAAGCAGTTCAACTTTTAACAAAAAAAGAACGAATTTTCAACTAAATAGATGAATTTTCAACAAAAAAGATAAATCTTAAACGAACAATGGAGTACTTAAGTTTTTGTTCAATAAAATTTAAAAAAAAGAGTAAACAAAAAAAGATTGAATTTTCAACTAAATAGTTTAATTTTAATTAGAAATTTAATTATTTTAGTTTTCTGTTTAATAAATTTAAAATACAATACATTTTTCACCAAGAAGCCCTAACAAAAAATGTTGTTATGGATATTAACAAAAATTTAATCCAGGGTTTCATTTTCAACTAAAAATTATAACCCGCGTCAAAATTTTTCGACTTGGTTTTGACTTTAATTATCCCCAATCAGTTTTGCGACGGAGCCGGACTTCAATTTATGTCTTAAGCACAAGTTATATGTCTTGAAGAAATTAAATGATTAAAACATTATATATATTTTTATGAAATATATACAGGGTGTTCAAAAAGTCTCGATACACCTAAATATCTCTCCAGGTAAATATTTTTGCAAAAAAGTCAAGGTCATTCTTGAAGTAACTTTTAACTAGGAATCCAGTGGTGACCTTGAATTTGACCTTGAACTTGATCTTTAAGGTTATTTCAAGGTCAATTTTGTTTTTTAAAATGGAACCCCTTTTTTTGACAACGGCAATCGAAAGAGCGAGAAATTTTACGTCTAAGCATGTACTCAGTTCATGGATTGGGACCAATCTGTAAAATAGGGGTTCCTATAAAAAAAATTGACCTTGAAATAACCTTGAAGATCAAGTTCAAGGTTAAAAAAAATATTTACCCGGAGAGATATTTAGGTGTATCGAGACTTTTTGAACACCCTGTATATCCAATTAATTCATTTCTGAATTTTCATTTGTATTTTACTTGTTTGAAGAGAATACCAAAAATGTTGTTTGTTTTTACGTACTTCTAACGGCTTAGGAGATCCTTCTCGACAGTTACAATTTTTATATTTTGAAAGAAAAATTTTACGGGTTATACTCGTTCAGTCCCACAGAATCTAAAATTTTTAATTAAAAATAACTAATTAAATAATCATAAATTTTTCAGTTGTCAATTTTAATTTCATTCCTGAGTCGATAAAGTTTCGACCATCTGAGCCAAGACAAGGCTCGTCTTCAGACAAGTAAACGTCGTCTTAGCCAATACCAGGTTTGACTTGAGACATCAAAACACTGTCTTACCACCCATGACCATAAACATAAGACGAAGTCTTATGTCTCGCCTCAGTTTTGAGACGCAGCCAGACATCGATGTCTTGGAAATGAACTCAAATCGAATCATTTTTGCTCGGGAAATAATCAATAAAAAATCGGCGAAGGTAAATTTTGAGTAAAAAAATTTATTTGTAATGAAAGGATGAATTAGCAACAAAATAGTCGAAATTCCTAACATAAACATAAATTTTTAAGAAAGGAGTTTAACTTTAAGTTGAACTTTCAACAAAATAATTTTGATTTTTAACCAAAGAGTTGATACGGGAAAAAGATAAACTCTTTTGGGATAAATGCACCTCATTAGTACCCAATGCTTAATGCATTCTTTCACAATATAATAATATTTTTATAAAAATTTCTAAAATTTATTGAAATACGAGAAATAATAATTTTGTTAACGTTTGTAAGTACTTACATATTTTTTAAATTTTGGGACTTTTTTGTATGAAGTTTAGTCCTCATAGGTCAGAATCTATGGGGAAAATGATTCCAAGAACATTCAAAATTGTTAGTTATTTCTAGAGTTGTTTCGATTTTTCGAAAATAATAAAATTGGACTTTTTTTGCACAATATTTCCATAAAGTTTAACATTCTGCCTTTAAATTTAGCTAATTGGACTCAAAATTTAATTAACTCTCGCGGTATTACAAAGAAAAATATTCTTATGGTAATATTATAAAAATTCACATATATTCTTAAATCGTGTAAAGAACAGGTGAAAACAAATAATAATTTAAAAAAAAAATTAAAAAAATATTTTGAGCCATTTCTAAATCGAGCTGTACTATAATATTCTGGAGAGACGATTTTCCGAAAATTTGGCATTCCCATCAATTTTTTGTAAGAAATAAAATTGTGAATTCTGTATTCTTTATAACTAATGTTTATATACAAATAAAAATTAATTAATGTATCCTTTTAAATAATAACAAATTGATTTTGTTTTAAAGTAAAATCATCATTAGAGTTATAATATTTAATAATAAATTCCAAAAAGTCAGGGCCATTATATTTTCTTTCAACGTATTTATGGGGAGCCCCCTTGGTTTCGAGTTACGATCAAATTTCATGAAAGGCGGAGCTTTTAAGAACCAACCAAAATCCGAGGATCCAATTACCCATCTCTAATGGCCCTTTATCTGAAATATCTTCATTCCCCTAAACCTTCCCCCAAATAATTAAAACAGAACCGGGGAAACTTTAGACGTAAGATTTAGGGGAGAGGAGGGTTAGTACGCGCGGAGGGTAAGTCTGTTTTAGTTTAAAATTCGTCTTTTTGAATTGAAGATCCAACAATTCGGTAGTAAATTAAACTATTTGGTTGGAAATTCTTTTTTGTTGTAAATTTATCCGTTTGGTAGAAAATTCGACTATTTTGTTAGGAATTAAACTATTTATTTGAAAATATAATTATTTAATTGATTTTATTTAATTCTATTCAATTATTTTGTGAACCATTATTCTTTTTTCAGATTCCGAATGCAACAGTTACATTAAAAATTAATTTTTTTAAACGATGATTTCACTTTTAAGATTTGTTTGATATTTACCTTTTTGGTTGAAGATTTAACTATTCTGTTGATCGTTAAAAAATTGTTTTTGGTTTTCTGTTGAAAATTTACTAGCTTTGTTAAGTTGATTAAAGTTATTTATGTTTGTCTTAAAATTAATTTTTTTATCATCTTTTTCTTTGCAAGTTAATCTTCTTGTTTAAAAATTCTTCCTTTCGGTTAAAAATTTAAATATTCGAGTTAAATATTTATCATTTCAGTTGAAAATTCATCTTGTAGGTTGGACATAAAATCACTTAATTGAAACATAAACTGTTTTATTAAAAATTAATTTTATTAGTTGAAGATTCATCATTCTAATTAAAAATTCATTTCTTGGATGGAAATGTGAGCTATTTGATTGACAACTTGTTTTTTCTTTGGTTAAAAAAGATTTTATTTATGAAAATTTACCTTTTTTGTTGAAAATTTCTTTTTTTTCTTGGTTGAAACTTATTAATTTTTTTTTTTGAACTGAAAATGCAACTATTATTCTAGTTGAATATTCTTTTTTTTATCATCTGATTGCTTGAAAATTCATTTCTTGATTAAAAATTTAATGATTAAAATTTTTTTTCAAAAATTTTCTTTTTCGGTGGAAATAAAGCTTCTTCGTAGAAAATTCATTTTTTTCAATAATTGTATCGTTATATTTAATTGTTAATCATTTTGTGGAAAATAGTTTTTTCAATTGAAAATTTAACATATTTCAATTAAATACTCCTTAGTTTTAGTTGAAAATTTATTTTTTTGATAGGAAATTAAGCAATTCTCTTAAAAGTTAATTTTTTGGTGAAAAATGTATACTTTATGTTGAAAAGTTAAGTATTTTTGTAGAAAATTCAATTATTTTGTTATAAAAATGCGTCCACTTTGGTTAAATTCATCTTGTTAAAATTTTTTCCTTTGTCTTTTTCAACGCACAGGTCGAATTTGGTACACTTGATGAATTTTCACAAAAAAAAACGTGTATGTCAAACACGAAAAATCATGTATTTTGTTGAAAATTCGTCTTTCGGTAGAAAATTAGATTTTCTTGGATGATATATCGTGAATTTACGCTCGACGAAACGCGACTCGTGTTTTCCTCGTCTCCAAGTATTTTTTTTTTCATCTTCAGTTTTGGTTTCGGACCATTACGAAAGAAGAATTTTTCTCTCTTCCCGTTCGAAATTCTCTAAAGCAGCGTACCGATTTCGAGCATTCTCGTCCCACGGGACGCTCTTCCTGCTACAAACCAACCCTCTCTTTGTCGACCAAAACTTCAAGAAAGAGGGAAGCTCTCTCACAACAAGGATTTCCTGATTTGTATCTCGTAAAAATTGATTTTTTTACATTGCTTAATAATTTCGAATTTAAAGTGTTTGAAATGAAAGAAAAACGTACATGAAATAATTATTAATTGAAAACGTTCTAATTAAAAATATTTTAGAAAGAACAAATTTTTAAAAAAGGAGAATATTTCCAATGCAATGAAAAGGAATTGAACTTGCATCATTTTTTAAATAAAAGTGTTTAAGATTTGAATGATTTTAAATTTCAAAAATTTAAAACAATATTTAAAAATTCCTTTAAATTTTTAAATTTAAATTTAAATTTAGAAATTTTCATTTCGAAGAAGTTGAAATTGAAAACTAAATTAAATATTTCAAAGTAAAAGCTTCTAAAATTATAGAAATCTAGATTTTAATTAATTAAAACATTATACTTTCTGGTTTCTTGAATTCTATGGAATCGTATAGAGTATCAAAATGGAAGACTTGATAGTTGCACACTTTTTAGTTTGTAATTGGATTTGTAATTAAATAATTTTGAATTAAATGCAACTAGAATAAATTCAAAACAATGAAAAATTACGCCATTAATTTCTGAAATTCAATTCTAAATTTTCATGGTAAATTTATTTAATTTTAAAATTTACTAAATTAACTAAATTAATTTTTTGCCCATCATAACTGTAAATTTTACGATTAAAATTGAAATAGTTGAATTTCGAAAAGTAGAGTTTACTCCATAAAAATTTTTAATTTCTAAACGATTAAATTTATTTAAAGTGGTAAATATTCTAAAGGGTTTGATCACAAAAAAATTTGAGTGTCACAATATTTTGCGACTAAATTTTTTTTTTAGTTTTGGATAAAGTTCGGATTTATTTAACTTTGAATTATAAATTTTTTCATTTTTTAATATTTCCAATCTAAAATTACTTTTTACATCGAACGTTTTTTTTAGAATGATTGAATTTGGAAGGCTTCGAATTAAAATGTTTCCTTTTTGAACGCTGAAAATTAGTGTGAAATTAATAATAGATTTATTTTTTCATGATTATTACAGTTCACTTCTTCAGTGCTGACCTGAAACTATGGTATCAGGTTATGCTGTTTTTATGTATATTTTTATGTAACTAAGACTTGATTGCCCAATCAGGTGCGTCCTGTCTCCATGGTAGGGTGCTCTCGCCAATTACAGGCATCGTAGAGAGTATACATAAGAACAACATAACCTGATACCTCAGTTTCAAGTATCTCTTTTATCACAAGGGTGAATTTATTTTTTTATTTTAAAAAAATTTGTCCTTATTTAGATTTAAAAAATTTTCTATGCTTTCACTTCGAACTATTTAATTTATTTTTTAATTTCGAATGAAATTTTAATCGTTTTGAATTTAAATTTATTAAAATTCAAAAGTTTTCAATTTTAAATGATTAAATTTTGAAAGCTTTCAATTAGAAGCAATACAATTTTCATTCCTTTGAGTTACAAGTGATCTATTTTTGAACATTTTAATCGGAAAATGTTCCATTTTCAAAGTTTTTAAATTATCCTCTTTTGAAATTCTAATACGATATCATTGAATTTTAAGTTTCTTAAATTTAAAAAAAATTATTCCATTTTGAACGCTTTGAATTAGAAATTTGAAAATTTCAACTTCTTCCTAAATAAATTGTCCAAAAATAAAAATTTCAGTTTGAAGGTTCTGAATCTTGAGATATTCTGTTTAATCATTTAAAAAAATTTGAAATTGTCCATTTATAAAAGCTTTTATAAAGAAATGATGCAAGTTCAATTTCATGTCATTCTATTGGAAATATTGTTCTTTTTCAAAATTGTGTCTATCTTAAATATTTTTAAAAATTAAAATAATTATTTGAATACATATTTTTTTTTTAACTTTTTGTGTCGCTAAATATTTGAAACAATTTTTAAAGGTTTCAATATAAATTTTTTTGTTTTTTAGAAGCACTCATGGTTTTACGCTTTAAATGCACTTGAGGCTAAATATTTAAATGTAATTATGTGTTATTTACTATTGAATTGAATACAATATCAAGGTTGGCGATTTAAACATCAATATGGTTGTATTGCTTTATTAAGCTAAAACTTTTTTAAAAACTTGTTCAGCATCGTAATTAATGCACTTTCAATAAAATATCTAAATATTTAGTTCAAGATTTAACCTAATATTCATCAGGAAGTAAGTTGATTTTAACTACAAAATACTGGTTTCAGAAAGTACATACGTTTGATTTTCCTTATTTTTGAACCAACAATATGAAGAATATAAAACAGTAAACATTTTCTCACGAAAAGAAATGACTTTTCCTCCTAAATAAAGTGGTAGATACGTTAATGGTAAATATTTCTCTAAGAAAATGTTGCAGAAGTTTTTAATTATTATTGTTTAGTAACAAAAATCGCCAAACAATTAACAAAGTAGTACTGTTCCTTGGGAAAAAATTATTTTCTCTACGAAATCATGTTGGGAATAAATTAATAGCAATGCTCTCATAAAAATATAAGAGCAATCAGTAAATTTAAATTATTTTAATTATTAAATGCATGTTTCAATATATTTTGCAAATTTTTTAGTTTGTTTAATAATATTTTTGCTAATGGTAAAAAAGATTTTATTCTTATAATATTCTTTGATTCTCAATCATCTACATTGTTGACTATACACAATTTCATTAATTATTTATTAAAATGTTTATAATGACTTATTAATGGACAATAATCAGTAATTTTCAATTATGAATATTACATTTATATAAAGCTTCAGCATTTTTAGTTGAGAGAAAATATTTTGCTGCAATTCAGGATTAGAGAAACGTATTTATTTATATATGAAAAAATTCATGACAATTAGGTTTATTCTTGAAATAAATATTTTTGTTAATTGAGTGTAAAATGCAGCCACTAAAATGACTAATTGTAGTTCCTCCATCTTTCTTACTGTTCATAAGTTTTAGTTTCCAGAAATCGTTTTGTTTTTCTTAATCATTAATATTCAAATACCATAAAAAAGTGACATGGTGACAAAATTTATATAAAAAAATAATGTTAAGAACAAAATGACGAATTTTCAAAAAATAAAGATTTTTCACTTAAGAATGAAATATTATCTTCATTGTTAAACCTTCAAGACAAAAGACCAATTTTCTCTAAAAAAATTAATTTCCCACCAAATTTTAAATAATTGCTAACCAAAAAGTTGCATTTTCATAAAAACAAGTGTATTAAAACATATGAATTTTAAAATCAAAAAGATAAATTTTCAAAAAAATCGTTGAAATTTTGGTTCGAACAAATTCAGTTGATTATTCACGATCAAAATATGAATTTATTAATTAGAAATAAGTTTCTATAAAAAATTGGATTTTTAATAAAAAAAGATAAATTTTTAGCCAAAAAGTATGACTTTTTAATAAAGTTGTTAAATTCTCCAACAAGGATTTTCATTTTTATCCAAAAAATATCACACTTCTCTTTTAACAGACGAATTTTTATTTTAAAGACAGTTTTGTAAAGTACTTGAATTGGCATCCAAAAAAGATTCGAGTTCACTTCGCAAGATCAAAATATGAATCTTTTTAACAAAAAATAAGGTTTTACGAAAAAAAGTGTATTTTTAATTCACAAAGACGAATTTTTTAAAGCAAAAAGACAACAACAACGAAATTTAGCTGCTGCGATTAATGAAATTTTATTGATTAAGATCTAAATTTCGCTGATTTTCCAGCGTATATGCAGAAAATATTTCATGTTTCAACGCCAAAATATAAATTCAATAGAAGTATGACTTTTTAACAAAATAATTTAATTTTGTACCAAGCAGTTGAATTTTTATCCAAGAAAAATGCAATATTTCTACTTGAAAAGATAAAATTTGAAATAAAAAGACAAATTTTCAGAAAAAATAGTTTAAATAAAAAAAAATTCAGTTGACTTATCAGCAGTAAAATACCATTTTTTAACAAATAGTTAAATTTTCAACTAAAAAAAATTCTTTTATCCGATTTAAATTTTTTAAATTAGGAACTTTATGATAATTTTAGCAAAATTTATAATTTGATGCTTATTATTATGATTTTTCAAACAAATTTGATAAACAAATGCATTTATAAAAATTTCAGCAACATTTATAATAATTAAATATTTTTTATTGTTTTTTTAAAACTAATTTAATGAACAAGTATATTATTTAAGAATTTGTCGACAGAAAAATTCGTTTTTTCCATGTTAACTTTTTAAATTTAGAAAGTCATGATTGCTTTATAGAAAAATTCATGATTTATTGATTAATCTTAGGAATTTTTAAAAAGAAATTTAATAAAAAAATGTATTATTCGGACATTTGTCGACGGGAAGATTTTTTTCGATTTCTGACTTTTTAAATGATTAGTTGATAAATTTTATGATATTTTAAAACAAATTAAACAAACAAATGCATGATTCGGGCAACTGTGGAAAAAAAATTTTTTTCTCTGTCATTGTTTTGAATTCTAAACTTCATGATAACTTCAGAAAAATTTGTAATTAGTTGATAAATTATATATGTTTTTTAAAACCAAACTTGATAAACAAAAGCATTATTTAAGCATCCGTCAATGGAAAAATGGTTGCTTTTTGTATATTAGTATTTTTAATTGGGAACTTAATGATAATTTCATTAACAATCATACTTATTTGAAAAATAAAATAGAGTTTTAAACAAATTAAATAAAGATATTAATTATTTGGGTATTTGACAAAGAAAAAGTTTTTTTTCAATATTAGTCCTTTCAGTTTAAGTTTCTCATTACTTTCGTTCTTTTAATTGGCTGGGTATCAATACTACACATATCGATACTACACATTGTGCAACTCTACACATTGCGTGTAGAGTTTAAATGA
>JAAAKG020110426.1:0-15483 GCA_010014905.2 Druon quercuslanigerum
TCTTGGAAAACTTTGTTAATTTCAAATAACCTCTAACTGACCTTGAACATTACAATTGACCTATGACTTGGGTACGTATCTAAACGCAAAATTTTCCTCTCTATCGATTTCAGATGTAAAAAAGGGGGTTTCCATTTGAAAAAACAAATTTGACCTTCAAAAAGCCATAAAGATCATCACCAAGATCAATACAGAGCTCAACATTGAATTCCTCGATGGAATTTACGTCAGGAATTGCACTGACCTCTTGGAAAACTTTGTTAATTTCAAATAACCTCTAACTGACCTTGAAAGTTACATTTCACCTATGACTTGAGTACGTATCTTAACATAGAATTTTCCGTTCTATCGATTGCAGTTATAAAAAGGGGGTTTCCATTTAAAAATAAAAAGTTGACCTTCAAAAAGCCATGAAGGTCAACTTCAAGGTCAAAATGAAGGTCACCATGGAATTCCTCGTTGAAATTTACTTCAGGAATGACCTTCAATTTTTTGAAAAATATTTTACCTGAGGAAATATCCAACCGTCCCCGGACTTTTTAGATACCCTGTATAAAGTTATAAAAAAATGGTATTTAAAACAGATCTTCTTTAAAACTAGAAATTTTCAACAAAAAAATCATAATTTTTTAAAATTAAAGTTATTGAAATAAATCGAACGGGATTCTTTATTTAAATAGATGTTCTTTCGTGACAAATTATGCCAATGCGATAAAAGCATAGGAAGCATTTTTCACCATCTGTCCGATCTCCTGTATTTTCTGTTGAAGTATGAAGGACAGCATACATTGTTATTTTAGTAGTATACGAGCATATTATTCTAAAAATAGTGTTGAAAAAAATGTGCGAGGTGAGGGTGCGTTAGGAAAGAGTAAAAGTGCATAGAATATTTAGAGAAAAGAACAAATTTTTATCAATGTTTTAGAAAAAAATTATTATCATTTTATTTTAAACCTTTTACTTTTATGAAAAACATAATTGAACATTACTCATTAACACCATTAAAGTCAACGTTGCTGCTTATTATGCAATATTTTTAATGGCACTTTTATCAACGATCCTGTTTCAGGCACAGAAACAATGTTTTACAATTTGTCACAAAACACGACTTGGCACCTTCTAAGGGCACACTTAAAACTTTTGAAGTGTCCTACTTGGCTGCTCGCAGGCGAATGAATATCTGTTTACGCATAAAGTGTATGTGGGGGTATGGACATACTTAACGTAATGGTGGAATAAACGTGAAATGAAAGCCTAAATGAGACCTTGAAAATATTTCTAAAAAGAATATCCGCCCTTTTACAATTTTTCGCTGGTGCGAAAAAGCACAAGTGTGCCGTTCAAGGATCAACACGCTTAAAAACAAACAAGTTCAAATTTAATTTTTTGAACCTGAAAAACTTTTGTTTTAAGGTCTGAAAAATTAAAGTATTTTATAATTGCATATTAAAAACTATAATTTTAAAATAAAACTAGAAATGGTTAAAACATGTAATAGGAACTATATATCATTACACAGGCCGACCTAATTTGCACGCAAATACTGGACTAGGTAACCCCGAAGAATCTATAGAATATGAGTTCAAACTGATATTCAGCAAACTCAACAACATGGACCCCAAAACTTTTATCAATCGAATAACACAATTTTATTCGCTTTCTTCGACTTCTTTGCTAGTTTTTTCAGTGTGCAAGTCAATTGGCTAATCTCCCATATGTCGGAAAGAAAGAATCGGTTCAGGTGACCCAAAATATAAATGAAAGGTTCAAATGAGCACGAAAAGATGGCTTGAGCAGTTTTAAGAAATATGATGCTGCTCGTGTTATATTGTTTAAAATATGGCTAAAAATTTGCAATTTTTTCACTCCTTAGTTATATTAGGATATCTCAAAATTCTCACATTTAAAAAAAGCTCATTTTTGTTACCCTTTAGTATCAAATGACGTTAAAAGTAATTTGATAGATTTTTAAACTAAAAAATTAGATTATTTGAACGTCGAAAGTTTAATTACTCTAAAAACATTGAAAAGTGCATGGATTATAATTGGAAACATTCAAAATTAATTAATTTAATCTTGGGGAGTTCAAAATTAAACAATTCTGAGTTTCCTTAGAATGATAGGTCTTAACTATATAATTAGAAATTCTTAACTTTCAAATTGCGCATCACGCTTTTTAAATTTTAAACATTTTAATCTAAGCTTCAAAAGTAATAAAGAATAAAGGACAATAATTTCATACGATGTCAAACTGACGTACAGTAATAAACTGTCACACTGACATAACAGAAAAAGTCGTGAGACAATAAAACACGCAAAAAGCGAGCAGCAACATAGGAGATTCAATGTGGACAAAGTGAATGAATGAATTCGAAGATTATTATTAATATTTTCCTGTACTATTTTTTACGTAAATTCATTTGCGTAGATAATTCCAGCGTAATATTATTATTTAATAATTTTTTGATGATATATTGTAATATAAAGTTTTTGCATAGAGGCTATTAATAAGCTATTAATAATTAAAATAAGAAGAATTTACGCAAGAAAATTTTTTTCTTTAATTTAGATTGAGTAGCACTAAAACATGAGCCAACCAAATAAGGCTTTTTATTTAATGGGATAATTCAATGAAAAAAAATGTTTATTGATAATAACAAAAAAACAAAATAATTATCTGTGCTTATTCCTCAATTCTGCGCAGGCCTTGATTCAGGTCGGCACAGTAACAAGGTATTTTTTTCATGTGAACTCTCAGGACCGCTTTAGCAGTATAGCGCAGTAGCGCTCAGGGAGTCACTACGTAAACGACAAAAGCAGTAAGGCGTGAAGCTGGCACAACATAGGAGCGCACATCATCGGAGTATAAGTGTAATACAAAAAAAATCCCCACATTTTTTTTATCAAATATATTATGTTGATTTTGATATCATAACGTTAAAATATTATATTATATTTACTGATTTTTATATCTCCGTATATAAACTTAAATTACGCATCTAAAAATCTTTCGTTCTATTACTTTTTTTGGCAAAAATCTTTTGGGATGATAATAGATTATTACCGTTTCTATCTAAGGGAAAGCCAAATAGTCTAGGTAGAATTGTTGCGTTTTGGACGAAAAGCCTTATTTTCAAAAATTTTGAAACTTTTTCCACGTGCATTAAAGAAAATCTCACATGAAACGTTTTCGATAGATTTTTTTTACCATTCTTCATTATGTCGACCAATTTTTCAACAAAAATTACAGTATCACGTTCATTTGTGTAAATCAAAACCTATCCCCCCTTTTTCAAATTACCATACTTTTTATTTTTTTTTTTAATATTATTTTATAAAGAAATCTGAGGTTTTTTCCTACTGCAAACGTAATTTCCATAGTGGCCAATAAATTCATCTTTGAATAATCGAATGATAAGCAACTAGATACCAGAATTCGGCAAGGGAACAACTGTGCACGGAGCAGCTTTGCAGGAGCCCATCTATGCACGTTATTGGCCGCAGGCACAAATGCGCATAGACCATCTATGCATGTCTAAATTTCGACGCGCACAGTTGGGAGTCTCCCATTTGTGCACGTGAATTTTGATTTTAGGGTACCATCTGGACACGTCTAAATTTTTACGTGCACAGTTGCGAGTCCCCCACTATCCCATCTGTGCACGTTTTAAATAACATACTATTGACTGTGTACGTGTACACATGGGATGCTTCAAACTGTGCACGTGTCAATTAATAAGATAAGATGCCTTACTCACAAGCCCACATGCATATATGGTGGACTCGCGTATGAGTGAAAAGAATTAGACTCTTGATTTAAAAGTCAAAATACCCAGATGGTACCATCCCAACTGTGCACTTCACAATTAAAAGGATAAAACGTTTAACCAGTCCGCGTGCACATATAGGATATTCCCAACTGTTGGTCACACTGTTCTGTAACGCTGTTACTTTAGGGATACGTAACAGTTTTTGAATTCTGTTATGTAACTGATATAAAACAGAGTGATGGAACTATCACGTCACTAAAATTTTATACACGTTACAGAAATGGAACACAAAGATCACACTGTTATGTATCGTTGTAATATGAAGACACTTAACAATTCTGAGATTACGTAATGTAACTGGTATATATAACAGAGTAATATAACTAACGCCAATAAAATATCACACGTGTTACAGCAAAGGAACACGATGGGCACACTTTACTCTAACGCTGTTACAGTAAAGATACGAAACCCGAGTGAAAATATTTCGTCTTGAGTTCGACTTGGCTCGTCTTGAGTTCGTCTCCAAGACGGATATGTCTCGCTGGTAGCCAGGGGCGAGACTTAGTAGTCTAAAACGTAAGTTTTAAATTTATGACTAAGATTTACGGCCTTAAGACGAGAATTTTATGTCTTGAGAAGTAAACAAGATTTTTTCTAAAGAAAGTTATATTACCAATTTAGCGCCTTAATATTTTCCAGGGTCAAAATAACAAAAGTTTTCTATTTGAATTTTTTGTCCATTCACGGACTCTGGAACCCACGGCTGACCAGAACGAGAAGATCTACTGCAGCAGCCACCAACTGTCTTCCCTGGTGATCTCAAGTGAGTCAAAAGAAGAGGAAATATAGTTGTCTATAGACAAAATACAAGGAGTGTTCTGTCACAACTTTCCACGCCCACGTAAGGCTAGTCGACTAGGCGAGACTAGACCTTTCGTTAATAAACGTTCATCGATTGATTCACAATATTTCGCCAAGGTTGTAGCACCTTCGTTTTTAAATAGTGAATTCAAATTAGAAAATAGTCACTGGTTGGACGGCTGACGTCGCCACGGACTATACGCGTACGCGAGTAATTTTTATGTACCGAACGATTGGAGTTCGAATAACGTGACGCGACATAACACCCGACACCCGTTAACATTGGTAGGGAAGTAAATAATTTAGGGACGCACTAACGTACACTCCAAAAGAGAAATAAACCATAGCGGACAAAATTAAGAATAACACACATGCAGAGACCAAGAATTCCCGAGAAAATCAAGTTCCAACCACTTCAAGAATAACAAATAATCCCGAATCACAACTTTCAACAACAAACGGAGAAATATGTAAAATGTTACAAAATTTATCAGACCGCATGACTAACATGGAACTTTCAATAAATAGCCGTAAGGAAGAAATACGTTTCGTTGTAAAAAATTTGGATTTGGTTACGTCGGACGGAAGTGAGAGGGAGAACGATGCAGATTCGGAAAAAACCAATGATGACGCGTTAATAGGACCACAATGGTTGGAGCAGGAAAGAGCAACAACTCCGAATGAAGATATCCCTTCAAGAGACAGGCTTTCACAAAGTTTAAATGATAGAGTTGAAAGTAGAACAGCATAAAATGAAATTATCCCTGCGAGGGACGCGATTAAATTAATCAAAAAATGTAATGGACAAGACGATATGGGAGCTGAAGCCTTCATGCTTCTTGTGAAGAGAATTGAAGCACAGTGCGCAAATCCAGGAGTTTTATTGGACTAGATCATTGCAGAGAAAATCGAGGGAGAAGCTGAGAAAGATATTCGCTTTTTATCGGTACAAAAATATGACGATCTTTTTAAAGCCCTTAGAACTAATTTTGGGACAACAGCATCGTTGGAAGCACATCGCACAAAACTTTCACAAATAATTCAAGGAACGGGAGGAACCACATAGAATTTCAATACAAGGTTTAACCAAAGATTGTATGAAATGTTGTATGCTTTACAATAAAAAAATCCCCAAATAGACGAGAGAAACCCAAACGGCATTAGAGAAACTCAACAAATGGCAATCCAATCAGAAGTTTGGTTAGCTAAACAGAGCAAAATTCGTCAATCAAAAAACACAATTAAACCACAACTACCTATCCGTACTCCAATCTCCCAATTTAACATTCAAAAGTACCCTTTAATGAATAATCCTCCAAATCACAGCGTACCTTCGCAACAGAAACTTCAGTTATTTTGCAGTCACTGTAAAATACCTGGGCATACCGAAAATCAATGTTTCTCTAGACAAAGAAATTTTTACACAAAATACTCGCGAACTTGACCTCCGAATTGCTTGAACTATACCCAAGAACAAACAGAGGCAGAGAAAGAATTTCAAGAAACGGAAACGAACCCAGAGACAGAGTATCAGCAATATCCGGAAGACTATATTAGAGGACAATTACATGAAGCAATAAAAACAGTAAAATTATTAGTTGATAGCGGGGCATAGACCAATTTAATAAAAGAAAATTGTCTTAGTAAAAACACCAGAGGATTACTATGGAAAAAAAGTTTTCAACGGGAAATGACAAGCACAGGACGAAAGAAGTCACGAAATTTAAGTTTTAAGGGAAAGAAAAGTTTCTAATACCCCAGGAAGGCATCATCGGAACACTATTCCTGCACACCTATCAGTTTAACTTATCCAACCAATCCCTCCAACTTGAAGATAAGATCTACCCTTTGGAGTATGACGGAATCCTTATCCCAAAGAACACCATTAAAATGATATCCGTGGAAACAAACAAGAAGCAAGGGCACATTATCATAGAAGACAATACCTACATTCCAAATTCCATCTACCAGATTGTTGACTCGCAAGATCAAATGCCTGTTAGTAAGGAAACAGAAATGGACTTAAGACTAAGCGACGTAGAGATAAACTATAAATATATCAATCTTATCCCGGCACGAGAGAAGTGCATAACCTACACCATTACCATGCACAGGCCTAGCGTCACGCAAAATAGTTTTGAAGGATGAAGCTAACATTAATGTACGTCAAACTCGACATCTAGAATGTCACAAGGAAGAGATTTCTAATCAAGTGAAAGAAATGGTAACTAAAAATATAATAGAAGCTTCGGACTCACCATTTAACTCACCACTCTGGGCAGTCCCGAAAAAGCGTGATGCAACCGGAAAACAGACGTGGAGGATTGTCATTGATTTCAGGAAGTTAAACGAGAAAACTGATCAAGATGCCTATCCACTTCCGGTAATTGACGAAATCTTGCACAAACTCGGAAAAGCAAAATTCTTTTCAGCTTTCGATTTGAGCTCAGGATTTCACCAAATTCCTATGCATGATGTAGATAACGAATTGATTTCTGAAAGATTGCGAAATCACGAATCGCAAGATGAAAAAGAAATCCCCAACGAGTGCGCCAACTGGAAAAAGAACTGTCTGTCTGATAAGTTGAAAATTAAGCTGGTAATTAACGGAAAGAATTGGATTAAAATAAGCAACATTCAACTACCAGAGCACAACGAGGACGAATGGGTGAAACTTCTCTACACCAAAATTAAAGACTTCACCAGAAACAATTCACAGAAAAAGACAAAATTCACAGAACACACATTTTTTCTGTGCGAGCGACCTGATAAACAGTATGAACCGTATCACCACTTGCGAGTAGTGATACGGTATCGATATATATATATATATATATATAGAGAGAGAGAGAGAGAGAGAATAAGTACATATTAAAAACATTATCTTTAGAATTACCTCAAGGCGTCTACTTAAATTCTGTAAAAATTCCCTTAAAATCCTAAGTTGTTTCCAGGTATCTATAGATTTTTCCAAGGTATAATTTTCCTGAATAAAAAAACCACTCAAGTATTAGGTGTCACATTCTTTAAAGCAATTCTGATTCTAAATCAGTTAAAAAGTATTACATAATAAATTAAAAAAACCTTCCGTTATCCATCTGTTAATGGTTAACGGGTAGTTTTCTGAGTTTATTAAATGTGGCAAAAATTGTAATAAATAAAGTGTGGTCCAAAAAAGGCTTTATTTTTTCAAAAATATCTGCCCTACAAATTGTTCTTTTTTGTGTCAGAATGTCCCCTTCATATAAGCATTTTTTATAAAAAAAAATAAATACTTAGGTATCTCTCAAGTTCATTTTGTACAAATTTGCTTTTTTAATTTCCATTATTAATTTATAATTTTACTTTGGTACATATACATTTTATCCTTTTTGTATTCTAGAGTAAAAAAGCCATTTACCGCGGAAACTAAAGTAACATAAGCAACTTTTTGCAAATCATGGGATTAAGAGATAATTAAATTTTTTATTTCTGCCAATGTACAGTGGACATTCTACACGAAAAGGATCAATGTTTAGAGATAGAACAATTTTAGAAAGAAAAAAAAATGAGAACGTTTTTAGACCACTATAATAAGTATAAAACAATTACGCGAGTTAATTATAAATTATTATTATAAAACTTATTAAATAATAAATTATAAAACTGTGTAGGAGTGGTATAATTTTTATATATAAAATCAAATAATGCTGTTTTTCAGTTTATGAATTTAGCTATATACAACGAGAAGAAACATCCTAATGGTACAAGCATTTAGGAAGATAATAATTACTAATAATAAAATCCAACAGTTAACGAAAAATGCTTTAAACATATTGAACTGTAACCCACTCGAGTCTACGAGAAAAACGAGCTTCCTCATTTTTTGTCATAACATTTTTTGTACTATTAGTTACTTACAATTCAGAGCATATTTAACATATTCATATTTTTAATAAAAATATTAAGGAAGAAATTCTGCTTGAATCTCCTAAAAAATGTGCAATTATATCAAACAAAACTGTTGAACATTTCACTTCAAAATTAAGATGAAAAAAATATTTATTAATTATTCATTCTTTAAAGTAATCAAAATAAAATATTTAATATGGAAATGCGAACCTCCTAAATTAAACATTTTTGAAACAATTTGAAATTTGAAATATTTCACTTATTCTTAGAGCAGACGTAGAACGTAATTAAATTTTTTATTACGTACCACGACTTTTCCAGTGTCAAGTTTCGAAGGAAATAATCCTGTAATAGCATTCTTCGTCGAATAACACTAGCTGTAATTTTCTGAATTTTATCTTCCCAATAATCTATAACTGAAAAATCGGGAATTTTAGGAGGCCGGTAAAAGCCAAGAAATGAGTATGACAGTAAATTTATTTTTTCACAGGAAATTTCACACATTTTTAGAAGAACCATCTATCAAATCACTTTGAATGTCACAAATATCATATCACACAATATAAGTTGATTAAAAATAAATTCGATTTCATCTTATTTTTAAATGTTAAGTTTAATTGTAACTATTGCAATTACTATATCATTCAGTTTACAACTTTCAATTAAAAAATACGTTACTTTGCTGGATTCATCAGTGAGTAAGTGAATCAGTATTACCTTATGCATTTTATTTGATCTAAATTGATTACAATGTATATTTTTCAAATAAAATTTTGTTTAGAACGTTTTTATTGAGTTGAAAGAGGTCCAATTTTTGGCCCAATCAAACATCTTTTTAGTTCGGGGTGGGTAAATTTAAGAAAGTACGTCCCATACATACATCGTCTTCAATCCATGTTTCAAAAAATGAGTTACTGAGCCACTTTTCGAAAAATGTTTATATATTCTATAACTTCTTAACAAAAAAACAATTATTTAACAATTTTTATAGGTAATTGGCTGCTCTACCATTTTTGTTCTATACATCTTTACGAAAAAACTACCCCATTTTAATATATTTGAAAAAAAGCAAGAGGGATGCGTTGTTAAATTCACCCCCCTCCCCTTCACTCCAGGAGCGCAATACTCGAAAACTGTGATCCGCGAAATAAAAATGCACATAATCGTTCTTGTTAAAAATTATATTTACTATTTTATCGTACTGATCTATTTTTGTTTTTTGATTAACCCTTTTTCACATATTAGCGAAAACCCTATTTCCGGGGGTTATTTTTTAAATTTAAGAGTAGTTCCATCCTCCGGCCAGAGGTTAACCCTTTTGATATTTAAGGCTGTTGCCATAAGAAGCCACGTACGATACATACAAAACTTTAAGCATTTTTTCTGGAAAAAGTATAATTGGTTGGTTGGTGGGTTTTAAGACGGGTGGGTGGCCCCTGTGCAGCTCCCCTGGCGTTCAAGCTCGAAAGCCTATTGTGCCACAACCTTAACCATCTCGTTCAGTAGTTGACCCTTGACCGCTTGATGAAGCCCAGTATGTCAATCACCGACAGCATTGTAACTTCCTCAGGTTCCATGAAATACGAAGGGCTATTCACTGAGAATTCATGTTAGTCTCTGTTAGTCAGACTACTATGTACTGCCCGACTTCTAGAAAGACTACTGAGACTACTCTAGCGAAAACCATGTGACTATCAGAGCCGACTAAAGACAACCAGTGACTTACCCATTGTGAGTTTCGGCGATGGCAGGCATTAAGATTTGGCTGTTTTTAATAAAAAAGCAATTTCATTCATTAAAACGAGATGAATGTTCAACAAAATAACGTATTTCTTTTTTACTACTAAACAGTTGCATTTTTAACCAACAAAAGAAGAAATTTCTATCAAAATATGAATTTCTATCAAAAGATAAATTTTCAGAAAAATGGATGAATTTTTAGCCAAGAAAGATTTCAGTTAAATTCTCAACAACAAAATATGGTGTTTAAAAAAAAAGTTGATTTTTAACCAAATAGTTGAATTTTATACTACATTAATGAATTACCAAGCTAAAAATACGAAATTTCAACAAAACACGTTTAATTTTCAATAAAAAAGGATAACTTTTTCACAAAAAAGTTAATTTTAAATGAAGTAGTTGAATTTTTAACCAAAAAAAAATTTAATTCTTAATTAACATTAGTTAAATTAAACCAAAAAGATAAATGTCTAACAAAACAGTTTAATTTTCTATGAAAAAAGATGGCGTTTTACAAAATAATAATATGAATTTTCAACCAAATAGTATATTTTTCAATCCAAAAATAATACTAAGAGTACAATAATACTATTCGGACATTTTTAAAGCCAGGAAGACGATTTTTTTAGAAGTCCGTTAAATTTTCTAAACAAAAGTTCATTTTTTTAATAATTCTTGGATAAAAAAATGAATGCCCATTAAAAAAGGGCAAAATTTCTATTCATAACAGTTTAATTAAAAAATTTTTTTTTTAACAAAATCGTATAATTCCTAACTCGCAAAAATAAAGTTTCGACAAGAAATTTTATTACTAAATAGGAAAGATGTCTGCTAAAAAAATAAAATTATTTTTCATGCAAAATTGCGAATTTTTGATGAAAAAAAAGTGATTTTTTTAACAAAATAGTTGAAGATTGAACTCGAAAAGATGAATTTTCAACCATATATTCGAATTTTCAGAGAAAATAGAATAAAATTTAAACAAAATACAAACATTTGAATTTTCAACACACTAAAGACGAATCTGTTTCAGAGACAGTTCAATGTTCAACAAAAAAAGGTCATTTTTGAATAAAAAGGATGACTTTTTGACAAAAAAAAAATGAATTTTCAAACCAAAAGAAGGAATCTTCTACTTAAAACAGTTTAATTTTTGACAAAAAAGATGAATTAAAACAAAATAGTTGAATTTTTAACTTTCAAAGATGAGTTTTCCACCAAATGTTCCAATTTTTGAACAAAATAAGGTTATACTCTAACTAAAATCCAACTAGTTGAACTTCAAAGTCTGTAAACATGCTTTCATCACAGAATATCCGGTTAAAGTTATTTTTGCGGCTTAACATCTGAACTAAAATAACATGTAAAGAATAAAAATACAATGGTGAAGTTTTAAGGGTCCAAGATCAGATTTAAATTCTCTAGTAGAATTCAGGGTCAGAATGTGAGGGGATTTTAATTCAAAACTAGACTGCTAAGTAGGGTCCCAGCTGGAACGTTCATTCCATTACATTACGTTACTCAAAAAGTACAAGGTCTTTTGTTTCCATTTATTCCCGCTTTAAGAGAGTGGAACAAAATAAAAAACAAAACTTGTACAATGTAATATTTGATCCAAATATCTTTAAATATTTACAGAATAGGTACGACGCAGAAAAAATAGACTGAAATATCGACCGTTCAATAAATTCGTAACGCTCTGCGGTCGGTAACATTGTCACGATATATTGTTTTTATTCGAAACTACATAGAATAATACATTTTTAATCATCCATAAGGTAAATTTTTTCCCACGAAATAACAAGAAAGATGACAAATTTCTATGCCTAATAATCCGAAAATAATGTGCTTTTTAAAATATTTAAAAAGATGCTATTTGGAAAAACCGTCAACATGTCTAATTTTTAAGGAAAGTTATCTCTTATTTAGTTAATTGGATTTTGTGGATAAAGTTACGTAACATCTGGAGGATGGGATCTGACAAGAAATAGGTTCATGGGTTTAATCTACAAAAAAAGTTTTAAAATAGTTACTTGCAAACGAGAAAAGACCACTAGCTTCAAAATATGTTGACCAACATAATAAATAGTAATCGCATGATAATCATATAAAAGCACAGTAATCGTATAAAAAGATACAAAATTGTTTAATCTCTAACAAAGATTTGCTTTTATGATATGCTAATATTTTGAATCTGAACGTGACACATATAGATTTTATTTGTACCTAAAAACCCAGCTGCATCGTTTTTAGAACTGAGAACAAACAGATGCTGAAAAAGTAAACATTACACTTCAAAAAATATTTTCTAATATTGTGTAAATAAATCATGTACTCCAAATATAATGTACAAAAATTAATATTCAAAAGAATTTACTAAAACGGTGAGAGACCATTGCAACAAAACATTCAATATATCCGTAAACGATGCAGGGCGGCGATTCATTTATTAATATTGTTTTTATTAAGGACAGTTGGAATATTGATCACATCGATTACTGGGCCATATCTGTTGCCAAGAATCGATTTAGACTCCTTAGTTTATTTTATTACGAAATCGTGCCTGATTTGGAACGGTATTGGTTGCTTTTATTTTCTGTATTTCTCCCAGAGGAATGCAACTATTGTCCCAATAAAATATAATTCCAATACAAAAGTCTATTCATACAAAAAGCCAATTATTAGCGTGCAATTGTATTATTTATTCAAAAGGGATAAACTCAACACATTTTTTTCTCCCTTCTTTCTTCTCCCTTGTGCGGATCTTTTCCCGAGGTTCCACCACCCCAGTAATTCTCAAATCTCTCGAGCGATTGGAAATTCTCCTTTAAATCATTTAGCATTTTTGCATTACTAAAATTTATCGCTCTTTTGAATTTCAATGTGTTTCAATTCTCCGTACTCCTCAATCAGGTCAGAAGGCAGAGGGAGAATGAAGTTCCCGAGTGGAAGACACGAGTTATACTACAGTAACCAAAAAATAAAAGTGAAAGAAAATTTATGATATGAATATCACAAATCGTCTTTTTGAAGAGGAATGCCGAAATTTCAAGAACTACGACTGACCTTGACAATATTTTGTACTTAAAGACGCCCTATGGCCATAGACATTTGTATTGAATACGCGCACTGATTTTGTTACAAACCCATTTTCAACTTCAGCTGTATTTCCTATCATAATCAGTTAAAAAATTCAAAAACAATTGAATTGTTTTTAATGTTTGTATTTCTAGAGTACTAAATGATATGTTGTTTCTTTCGTACCGTTTTCCTATTTTTTATACTTGTTTCAGAATGCTGATTTAATAACCCACTATCACCAAGAAAAAGTACACAATGCAGCATTAATTTCGTTTCAGGATTTGAAAATATAATATTATCGCATCATAAAATCGCTATCTTATTAGATTTCCAATAGACAAGTCACTTATCGAAAACCTGGACAATAAAAATAAAAATTCTCATTATTACCTCTCATTTGAAACCAATAGTCAATAACCTTATCGTAATTTGCATGGCTTAGTTCTAAAATAATATCAGGCTGAAAAAATTGCATTTTCTTCCAAAGCAATCGCAGATGAGGTCAAGAGGAAATAGGAAGAAGCAAGTTAAGGGCAAATCTGAGATCTTTGCTAAATATTTGTCCTGGTTATGGGAGGAAAGGGGAATACATTTTGCGAATATAGAATTCGCGTAGGTGCGGGTATTCGAGTTTTCGCATACATGTATACAAGCTCGGGCGCGTAAGTACGATGGGTTCGGATAAGCTTTCACGGTTGTGGAAATCAGAGGATCGTAAATTTCATCGGTGCTGAGAGAACCTAAGCTCTCCCCGCAGCTCCTAGAGCTTTTCCATTCGCAACACGTTCTAGTAGATCCAGAAACCCAAATTCATCGATCAATGACGTCTTTAAAAATCTCCGATCGAAAGTTGAGCCGTACATTCGGGGCACTTTTTACGATAAAATTTGAATCTTTTATTCACCGACCACTTGATAAATTTCACTATCTAAAAATATCTCCCAATCAGTAAGAAAAATTAGGAATGTTTGGTTTAATCATATTTACAAATCGTATTTATTATTAAATTTAATTCTGAAAAGCAATGAACCTCTAAATATAAAATAATATAAAGGAAAGTATAATATCCAGGGCAATCATTTTTTTATGCGGATTCCGATAGGATTTCTGTTTGAGATAAATAAATTTGTAATGTTGAAATTGATATATCGAATAACTTTCAAGATATAGTTTCAAAACTTAAATTTCTCTACTTAAATCAGGGAGAAGTTTATTACTAAAAATTAGTACAAAATCACTAATTCCAATAGTTCGGGTATTTACTAATTTGATAGTAGAAAACACAGAAAAACGTCAATCCTCAAAAAAGAACGCCAAAATTCGTGTAGTTTTGAGTTACAACAAAAATGAGCTTCGCAGACTTATTTTGAAAATCTAGGGGATATTCATCGTTTTGAGACTGCCACTCATTTCAATTATCGTCGATTGTTTCAGGTTGAATTGTCATCTACCTGTCAAGACGATGTTGTTTTTAGTTACTTACACGAAATAAATAATAATAAGCGGGTCAATTATAACAATAATTAGCTCATTTTTTATTTCTTTTCCTTTCAGAGCGCGTATTAGTTACATAAAATAACATTCGTACTTAGTGGTGCAACTCTTATGTTAGTCATGACCGACTTGAGACCTAACCTTAAAGAAATTCGGATTAGGGAATTGTACTATAATATGTATGTATTGACACATGGCGCTAAATTAAAGCGTGAGCAAACTTCAAAATAAAAATAATTCATTCTATTGAGGAAATCTTACAAGTTTTAAGAATGTAACGTTATGCATTGACTTTCTTAACAGACATGGATCAAATTTTAAAATAAAAATCATGAAGTATTGATGCATTGTGAAAATGATTGCATTGACATGAATTAAATCCAATTAGGCTCGTACATACATACTTTGAATGAGACACCTTGGCGAACGCTTATCATTCACATTTCATAATTTTGTTATCTACCCGGCCTTGAGCCCTGACTAAGGGGTAGTAACAGAGTAAACAAAAGGTGGTAGGACATCTTATTCATTAGAATCGTAGATTGCGTCGGCAGGGTTCATTATTACGCGTCGGAGTTGGCGCGGTCAATGAAGGGGAAAATTCCTCCGGGGTCTCATAGGCGGCGAGCTGCAACACGTCGTC